>CAUYRH010145868.1:0-64969 GCA_963574655.1 Perodicticus potto | reverse complement strand
TTTGGAGTCAAAACTGTGTTTGGTGTTTGGGATTGAAACTGTGAAAACAGTTTCTTAAGATGGCGTTGGTCTTTGCAAGATGGTGCTGGTTTTGTTCCTTTCATTTCCCCCTTGAGCTGGAACTAAGCTGAGCTCAATCTTGGGCTCAGAATATGGAATAAGAGCTAGCAAGCAAGCAGTATTATAGAAGCAGAAATATGCTGTTAGCGGATCAAGCCAGGAGAGGTCAGGTAAGGTTAAAGTGGTTTTGTCTTTGTGAGGTTTAGTTTTCTTTTTCTAAAGCTAAGGGCTGGTACTGGCTTGTAAGGACTAATAGTTGTACTGTACTTATGCGTTCTTTGATGAAAACGAGTAGCTTATTTATAATGCAGGGACCTAAGGTCAATATTAATAAGAGCAGCAGTATGGGTCCTGCCAGGGCTGAAATTAAAGTTGTTAACCAGGATGACCAGTTAAACGAAGTTTCGTATCAGATAGTTTTTGCTTATTTTTCTTGCATTGCAGTCTTTCCTTAACTAAGGCCATGGACTCTTTTACTATGCCGGAATGATCTACATAAAAACAGCATTCTTCTCTTAGTGCTACACAAAGACTTCTTTGTTGCAGGAATAATAGGTCTAACCTTTGGCGGTTTTGGAGCACTATTTCAGATAGGGAAGTGAGTGATTTTTGAAGATGAGAAATAGACAGTTCTATTCTTTCTATATCTAAGTCAATTGCAGCTCTAAGAGCTCCATAATTTTTGTTTTGTATGATTAGTGAAGATATTCCGGTGCCTGCCTCTGAGACTTTTAGGCTCATTAGTACTGCTAGTGTGACAGTTCCTGAAATTGAGTCTCATCTAAATTTTGGGAGAGCATTTTCTATTTGAATAAGGTCAGTTTTGACTGGGGCACTCCAGCTAAACCATCTTGATGTTTCACAGCCCCAGCTTGAGCAATAGAAATTTTGTGGCCCCCCACATTGTTTTTACTTGGTCTGGGGGTCGGTCGGTTCCTGGGCAAACATATAAGTAGGTGTCACGTAAAACAGCTCGTTTGGGTGGACTGTTGCATCCAGGGGGGCCTATAAGGGTTTGGGCATCATCATAGTCTCAGGTGCCTGAAGCTAAGTCACGTAAGTCGAATTCAAGGGAGGGCTGCCAAGTCCCCAGTGGGTGCTCACCTCGGGTCTCATTTATGGTTCGTCCTGTCATGGCTCTGATTAGCCTCCAGGTGACCTGCATGGGAAGGTGAGGCGAGCCGGTTGTGAGACTGGCTAAAGACAAGAGGGTGAGTAGAAATTTGTACATTTTAGGATGTGGATTATGGCTAACTTTAGGGGGAGCCAGATTGCCACTAGAAGGTCTAGTATTTCTTTTTTGTTTTTAATAGTCTTTCCTTCTGAGGTAAGGAGTCCCCATTCTTGGTAAATGGCCTCATGAACGTGTGTTGTCGCAAAAGCATACCGGCTGTGTAGATGTTAAGCTTTAGCCCTTTGCCTAGGGTCAGAGCTTTAGTAAGGGGTATCAGTTCAGCTTTTTGAGTTGAGGTACCGGCTGGAAGCGGTTCTGCCCATATAATGTTAGTTTCAGTTACTGCTGTGGCTCCTGCATACCTGCATCCATTTCTGATGAAGCTGCTACCGTCCGTGTACCAGGTCGCTTCTGCATCAGGTAGAGGCTGATCTGTAAGATCTTGGCGTATACAATGTACTTGGGCCAAGATTTCAGTGCACTCGTGGAGTGGTGCCTCTATATCCGGGTCTGGCAGGAGGGTGGCAGGGTTGAGTGCTGCCTTGGGTAGAAACTAAATTCTGGGAGGATTCAATAGGAGGCTCTGATAATGAGTGAGTCGGGTGTTACTTATCCAACGGTCAGGGGGCTGCTTTAAGACTCCTTCTATGGTATGGGGGGTTGTAATCAACAATTCTTGCCTTAAGGTGAGTTTGTCTGCATCTTTAGTGATGACAGCGGTAGCAGCAATAATGCGCAAGCACGGGGGGCCATCCGGACGCCACTGGATCTAGCTTTTTGGACAGATAGGCCACTGGCCTATTCCAAGGTCCAAGTGTTTAGGTTAACACCCCTTTGGCTATTCCTTTATGTTCATTTACATATAATTGGAAAGGTTTGGTTATATCTGGGATCCCGAGCGCTGGGGAAGAAAGTAAAGCAACTTTAAGTGCTTTGAAGGCTTCATCTCTTTCTTCTGTCCAGTGGAAAGGCTGGCCTTCTTTAGTTGCCTCATATAGTGGCTTGGCTATTTCTGCGAACCTTGGGACCTAGAGCCTGCAGAACCCCGCAGATCCAAGGAATTCTCTAACTCCTCGGGGTGAAGTGGGAACAGGGATTTTCAGGACTGTTTCTTTTCTAGCTTGTGACAGCCACCGTTGGCTATCTTTTAGTATGCACCCCAGATAACTTACAGTTTGTTGGTAGATCTGAGCTTTCTTTGCTGAGGCTCGATAGCCCAGAGCTCCTAAGGCAGTTAGGAGGTCTTGTGTTCCTTCTTGGCAATGAGCTTCATTCTCGGCTGCTATTAAGATGTCATCTACATACTGAAGAAGGGTTAAGTCTGGGTGAGTTGTTCGGAAATCGCTTAGGTCTTCATGGAGTGCTTCATCAAATATGGTGGGAGAGTTTTTGAACCCTTGGGGTAGCTGAGTCCAGGTGAACTGTCTGTGGATTCCTTGTTCTGGATCGCTCCATTCAAAGGCAAACATGGCCTGGCTCTGGGGCTCCAAGGGAAAACTGAAAAAGGCATCTTCAAGATCAAGCACTATATACCACGTTTGAGTTGGGGCTAATAAACTCAGCAGGGTATATGGATTAGGGACTGTTGGGTGAATGTCCATGACCCACTTGTTGACTTCCCGTAAATCCTGCAAAGGGCGGTAGTCATTGGTTAGTGCTTTCTTTACTGGTAACAGGGGTGTGTTCCAGGCCGACTGGCAGGGCACCAGGATTTCTGCCTCCCAGAGCTGGTGGATGTGGGGGAGGATTTCATTCTTTGCTTCCTGAGGCATGGGGTACTGCCGCACCTTCATGGGTTCGGACATTGGCTTAAACTCTACAAATATAGGTGGTCAATGGGCCGCGAACCTTACCCCTCCCCGTACCCCCCCCCCCGGTCTCTGCCCAGGTGGTGGGAAATTCCTTTAGCCATTCAGACATGTCTGGTGTCAAGGGGCCTGGTTGGGGAAACTGGTGGAGTCAGTATTCGTCCTCTAAGTGTAAAGTTAGCACTTGGATGGGGTGGCTTTGCCTGTCTGTTATTCGTGAGCCGGTTTTCTCAAAGGTAATCTGGGCCCCTATTTTAGTCAGGAGGTCTCTCCCTACAAGGGGATATGGGAAATCCAGTATAACCATAAATGCGTGGTATACCTGGCCTATACCTAGGTCCACTGTTCTTCGGGTAGTCCAAGAGTACTGCTTAACACCAGTGGCCCCTTGTACCCATGACTTGCGAGTGTCTAATGTTCTGAGGGTCTTGGTTAACACCGAGTGCTGAGCTCCTGTATCCACTAGGAACTCGATGAGGGTCCCTTCCACCTTAAGAGTTATCCGGGGCTCGGGGAGGGGATTCGAGCCCTGTCTCCCCTAGTCACTTAACTCACCTAACTCCAGTATTTGGGTACGTCCTTTCTGAGGAGAAGTTCTTTGTCGGTTAGGGCACTCTCGGGCCCAGTGGCCAATTTCTTTGCAGTGGGTAAACTGGTCTCTGCGCAGCCTAGACCTAGGTTCTGTCCCCAGGTAAGGCTCCTTACCTCCTCCTATTGCCAGTCAGTGAAGGCGTTGTACTCTCTCTTCTGGTGTGTTGGCTGTGGATAAAAGGAGGACCTTGGCCAACTCTTGGGTCTGTTTTCTTGCTGCTTGGGACTGTTTTTCTTCTGGGGTTTCCCTGTTGTTGTACACTTTTTCTGCCACAGCAAGTAGGTCTTGTAATGATTTTTTACTGAGTCTGTCTACTTTCTGAAGCTTTTGCTTAATGTCTGGGGCAGACTGATTGACAAAAGCCATAATTACAGCTGGCTTATTGCCTTCTGCTTTAGGGTCTAAGGGGGTATAGGTACAAAATGCCTCCATAATTCTCTCTAGAAACGTGGCAGGGGACTCTGATTCTTCCTGCACCGTATTCCCTACCTTGGTCAAATTAGTTGGCTTTCCAGCCGCTTTCTGGAGCGCCCCCATCAGAGTCTGGCGGTAGACCTGGAGTCTCTCCTTACCTTCTGCCGTATTGAAGTCCCAGGTGGGACGAGTCAAAGGGAAGGTAACATCAATGAGGGCCTGGTTAGTGGTAGGATTCCCATCCTCCCCTGGGACGGCCCTGGGACGGCCTTCCTGGCTTCTGCTAAAATGCGGCCACGTTCTTCAGTGGCAAAGAGGACCTGTAGCAGCTGCTGGCAGTCGTCCCAGGTGGGTTGGTGAGTGAACAAGATGGAATCTAAAAGGTTTATTAGGGCAGTTGGCTTATCAGAAAATGCAGGGTTCTGCATCTTCCAGTTATAGAGGTCACTAGTGGCAAAAGGCCAATAGTGCAAAGGCTGCTCTCTGTCTTCATCGGCTGGGGGGCCACAGCCCGCTAATGGCAACATTGTGGTATCTGCCGCGGGTGCTCGCGGTTGTTCTTGCTGTGTTCTCTGGCGAGTGTGTGTGGGGGGCTCCCTACTGGTACACTCAGTCCTGGAGCAGCTTCATTGTCCTGTGAAACGGCACGAGAAATTGGCGAGGGGTGGGGATAGGGCAGTGGGAACAGAGTTTCTGGGTCTGTTCCTCCTTGGAGGACTGGGTATAAAGGGGCAGTGGGTTTAGGTGGTTCCTTGGGCTGAGGAAATTTTTCCTTGAGGGCAAGTACTGTCTGGGGACTATCTTGAAGAGTCGGTGGTAGGACAGTCTTTAAGCATGCCGGTGGGCTCTCAACCAGGTCTTGCCAAGCTGTAATATAAGGGATCTGGTCAGGATGTCTGGTGTGAGACCTGTAAACAATATCTTTGACTTGGTAAATAACCGGAAGGTGGAAGGTTCCTTCTGGGGGCCACCCTACATTGAAGGTGGGCCACTCATTTCTGCAAAAATCATCAAGTTTATTTTATTTTTTTAACTTGGAACCCATAGTGGCAGGCCTGATCTTTGAAGTCCTGAAAATGGTCTAAAGTTAGGTTAAGGGGAGTACTCTGCGTCTGTCCCATGTCACCTGCCTCCCAAATCTGTTCAAACACTACCAACAACACAAAACATAAAACTCCATTAAGACAACACAACTAAAACCAACGAGACTAAAAACAAACCTGAAACCGGGATGACAGCAAAATGCCGATCGGTGGGAGCAACCCACCTCGTCCGTTCAAAACTACTAAAAGGATCGATTCCACGTGACCCCTTTCATTGACTAGGGATTCCACATCCCAATCTTTGATACATTGATTGGGGATTCCACATCCCAATCTTCAACTGGGGATTTCACGTCCCAGTCTCCCAGGGGAGGAGGAACATCTTCCAACTCTCCCAGCTGAGGGCCCTCCAGCGCATCCACCTAGGCCTTCTCCCGGCTACCAAATTCCCTAGGGCCCACTCAAATACACAGAGACAAACACGGTCCGGTGCCAGGACACTTACCCTTGGAGCCCTCTGGAGTGGGTCCTCGGGGGTCTCGGGTTTCCCAGTCAATGTACCAAAATGTTATGCCCAGTCCTGAGTTCCCAGAGACAACCAAGGAGCCAGTCTTCCAATGCAAAAACAAGAGGGCAGCTTTATTCAAGCACCCGTGCTTGGACCTCCAGAATCTCGGCTCAGCGAGATCAATCTGAAGGCCCTGTTCTAGGGGAGGGGGAACTTTTTATAGATTTCTGGGGGCAGGTGGGCTTAGCTTTAGAGTCCCTGGGAGGCTGTAGGGTGGCGCCCATTTGATAAGCTGACGGCCTGTGGATAGGCTAAGGGGAGAATCGCCTGATTTCTGAGAAAGTGAAACTTATCTCTTTGTTTGGAGTCAAAACTGTGTTTGGTGTTTGGGATTGAAACTGTGAAAACAGTTTCTTAAGATGGCGTTGGTCTTTGCAAGATGGTGCTGTTTTTGTTCCTTTTAATTTTATATACATAAATGTGTGTGTGTTATTTCACGACAGGTGAAACCACATTATTTATTTCTATTCCACAATTAAAAAAAAAACAAAAACAATTTTAAAGACCATGAGATTTGCCTGAGGTTGTAAAGCTATTACTTTGAGTTTGGTTCCCATTACACCATCACCCTCAGAAATAATTAATTTGGGAAAATATTAATCAGGACCAAATAGTACTATTTGTAACTTTTTTTCAGTGGCTCAACCTCACAAGTCACACATCAGTACATACTGTAAATACCTCAGACCTCATCCTCACTCCCTGGAGTTTGTCTTTGCTCTGCACCACCACCACCATATTTATTACAGCTGTTAAATATTTACTTACTTTCTGCTGTTAAACTTTGGGTAAGTAAGGTCACTTGTTTCTCTTGACCTCAGTCCTTCCACCTACTAAAAAAGTGCTGCAATTGGGTTTAATATTTATCTCTCCATTCTCTCCAAATTATAAAACTTTTGTGAGAAGATGGCTGAAGATCATGAGGACATAACCTGTCACCTTCAGTTTCTCATCAAAACAGTTCACATTTTTTATTTTTTTTCAGTTCACAATTTTTTAAACAATAACTCTTCGTAACTTTTTATTTTTATTTATGTATGTATTTATTTATTTATTTCTAGAGACAGACTTTCACTTTGTCACCCTCAGTAGAGAGCCATGGCGTCACACAGCTCACGGCAACCTCCAACTCCTGGGCTTAGGCAATTCTCTTGCCTCAGCTTCCCGAGTAGCTGGGACTACAGGTGCCCACCACAGCGCCTGGCTATTTTTCTGTTTTGCAGTTCAGCCGAGGCCGGGTTTGGATCTGCCACCTTTGGTATATGGGGCTGGCGCCCTACTCGATGAGCCATAGGCGCCGCCTAACTCTTCGTAGCTCTTTATACTAACAATCTTGATGTTTCATTTCAATTCACGATCTCAAATTTTTATGTAAAATGTATTTTTAATTTCATCCTTAATGCCTTGTCATTATTTTGTAATTTATTGTTTTCATTGTCTTAGTAAATGCACAGAGAAGCTACTAATGCAGAATGGTTTGAAGTCCCAAAAGCAATTAGGTTCACCTATCTTGATAACCATGATTCATGTTTCCCCCATTACTCAAGTTTTTCAGAGGCTAGCTCAGTGACTGAGTAGAAGACAGCCAAGGGGATAAAGGGAGAATAATGATGATACAGCTTGGATATATGGAATTACACAATTACACTGAATTTGCATAACCTAGGAAATGTAACCCAATAAATCAATCAACTGATCCAAATTAAATACGAGATTCAAGAACAAACCATTAAGTACTTTCATATTTTTTTCCTGAAAAGATAAGCACTGGCGTAGTCTTATTACCTTTGTATTTCTCCAAGAAATACCAGTATTTAATACCTGCAGAGGGTGTCATACCCACGTATTTGGTTAATCTCCAAAGCAACGCTCTGAAATTACTATTGTGGTCCTCATGTCATAAATGAGGTGACAGTTTCAGGAGTGTTAGGAGAAAAGCACAAACCTGCAATTCAGACTCATATCTGCCTGCCCTTCCTTCCTGCTCCACTCCGGCGGGGACAACAGTCCAGTCAACAGGCTAAGATTTGGCCCAGCCCAACCTCACCCCCAACCAATGCAAGTGTGAACAGTTGTCTTGAGCATCCAGCAATCTTTAGCCTCCTAAAGACAGCAAACACCTGACCTTACCGAGTTGCTATGTTATTTCTTTCCTTCATTAAATCTAAAAGGACCCTTAACTATCAACCATGTGCCAAGAACTTTCTTATGCGTAGATGATACAAAAAAATTCATCCAATTCATTCAGTTATTCAGGAAGAAATTCATTCAAAGCATGTTGTGTAAAATAACATGGTTAAGTTCTGGAGACAGAAAAAGAAATGATCCCTTTTGGCTCAGTGCCCATAGTACAGTAGTTATGGTGCCAGCCACATACACTGAGGGTTGGGCATTTGAACCCACCCACGGCCAGCTAAGCAACAATGACAACAGCAACAAAAAATAGCTGGGCATTGTGGTTGGCACCTCTAGTCCCAGCTACATGGGAGGCTGAGGCAAGAGAATTGCTTAAGCCCTAGAGTTTGAGGTTGCTGTGAGCTGTGATGCCCTGACACTCTACCAAGGGTGACATAGTGAGACTCTGTCATAAAAAAAAAAAAAGGACCCTTTTGAAATAGCTGCTTTTACAGTAGTCAGTCTAATGCAGATGGCTCCCAATTTAGGACAATTCCACTTATTCTTTGACTTTACAGCAGTGAAAAAGCAATCTATATGCCATAGAAACAGTACTTCAGTTTTTTTTTCAATCAATTAATTTAATTTTTTTGGCACCAGATAATTTTTTAAATTAAATCATAACTGTGTACATTGATGCATTTATGGGTTTCAGTGTACTGATTTGATATACAATGTGAAATTCTCACATTGAACTATGTAACACATCCATCACAATTATACTCATTTCTTAATAGTTTTGAAGTGTACCATTGCATCATGCACATTAGGTGAGCTTCCCCCAAATACTCTCCCTCCTCTTGTTTCCCCTCTTCCTTCCCCTCTCTCTCTCCTCTTCCCTTCTAATTTCTGGACTATAGTTATGTTTTGCCATTTGTATGAGTGTCTAGGTGGTTATATATTGATTTCATAGTAGTATTGAGTACATTGAATACTTTTTTCCATTATTGAAATATTTCACTAAGAGTATGTTCCAGCTCCATCCAGGTGAACATAAGAGATGTGAAGTCTCCATCTTTTTTTATGGCTGCATAGTATTCCATGGTGTACATGCACCACTGGATCAATGGGCACTTGGGTTGTTTCCATGTCTTAGCTATTACGAATTGGGCTGCTATAAACATTCTGGTGCAAATGACTTTGTTGTAAAATTATTTTTGATCATCTGGGGTATATACCTAGTAGAGAAATTGTAGGATTGAATGTAGGTCTACTTTTAGTTCCTTGAGTGTTCTCCAAACTTCTTTCCAAAAAGGACATATTAGCTTGCATTCCCACCAGCAGTGTAGAAGTGTTTCCTTCTCTCCGCATCCACGACAACATCTGTAGTTTTGGGATTTTGTAATGTGGGCTAATCTTACTGAAGTTGCATGATATCTCAAAGTGGTTTTACTTTGCATTTCTCTGATGATTATGGAAGATGAACATTTTTTCATTTGTTTGTAGGCCATATGCCTATCTTCATCAGAGGAGTTTCTGTTTAAGTCTCTTGCCCCCATAGAAATGGGGTTATTTATTCTTTTCTTATTGATTAGTTTGAGTTCTCTGTGGAGTCTAGTTATCAGACCTTTGTCAGAAGCATAATCTGCAAAAATCTTCTCCCATTTTGAAGGTTGTCTGTTTTACTTACTGTGCTCCTGTCTGTGCAAAAGCATTTTAGTTCAATCAGATCCCAGTAATGTATTTTTGGTATTGCTTCAAATGCCCAGGGGGTCCTCCTCATAAAATATTCTCCCAGGCTGATATCTTCAAGTGTTTTTCCTGCACTCTCTTCCACTATTTTTCATAGTTTCATGTCTGAAGTTTAAATCTTTTTATCCAGTGAGAATCAATTTTTGTTAATAATGAAAGGTGGGGGGTCCAGTTTCAGTTTTCTACAGGTCGCCAGCCAGTTCATTCAGCACCACTTGTTAAATAGGGAGTCTTTCCCTCACTGAATATTTTTGTTTGGCTTGTCAAAGATCAAATGATGGGTTCATCTCTTGGTTCTCTATTCTGTTCCATGAATCTACTGCTCTGTTTTTGTGCCAGTACCATGCAGTTTTGATCACTATAGATTTATACTATAGCCTGAAGTCTGTTAACATGATACCTCCTGATTTGTTTTTATTTCTGAATAATGTATTTGCTATTTGAGATTTTTTTCTGATTCCATATAAAACGAAGCACCATTTTTTCAAGCTCTTTTGACAATGTTACCTTAATAGGGATTGCATTAAATCTGTAGATTGCTTTGGGTAGTATGGACATTTTAACAATGTTGATTCTTCCCAGCAATGAGCATGGTATGTTTAATGAGCATGGTATGTTTTTCCATTTGTTAACATCTTAAGCTATTTCTTTTCTCAGAGTTTCATAGTTCTCTTTTTTTTTGGGTTTTTTTTTTTTTTTTTTTTTTTGCAGTTTTTGGCCGGGGCTAGGTTTAAACCTGTCACCTCTGGCATATGGGGCTGGCAGCCTACTCCTTTGAGCCACAGGTGCCGTCCTCATAGTTATCTTTATAGAGATCTTTCACATCCTTTGTTAGGTAAATTCCCAGATATTTCATCTTTGGCACTACTGTAAAAGGAATAGAGTCCTTGACTATATTTTCAGCTTGACTATTGTTGGCATATATAGAAGCTACTGATTTGCAAGTATTGATTTTGTATCCTGAGACACTGCTGTACTCCTTGATCACTTCTAAGAGTTTTGAAGTTGAGTCTCTGGCATGTTCCAGGTATAGGGTCATATCATCCATGAAGACTGAGAGTTTGATCTTCTCTGACCCTATTTGGATACCCTTGATCACCTTCTCTTGCCTGAGTGTGATGGCTAAGACTTCCAGTACTATGTTGAATAGCAGTGGAGACAGTGTCCTTGCCTCGTTCCTGATCTGAGTGGAAATGTTTTCAATTTTATACGATTCAATGTAATATTGGCTGTAGGTTTTCTGTAGATGGCCTCTTATCAGTTTAAGGAATGTTGGGTGGTGCCCGTAGCTCAGTGGGTAGGGTGCAGACCACATGCAATGAGGCTGGCAGGTTCAAACCCAGCCCAGGCCAGCTAAAACAACAATTACAATAACAACAACAACCGAAATGGCCAAGTGTTGTGACGGGTGCCTATAGTCCTGGCTACTTGGGAGGCTCAGGCAAGAGAATTGCTAAAGCCCAAGAGTTTAAGTTGCTGCAAGATGTGACACTATGGCACTCTACCAAGGGCAACAGCTTAAGAGTCAGTCTCCAAAAAAAAGGAAGGAAAGAAATGTCCCTTCTATGCCTATTTTCTTAAGTGTTCAGATCACGAAAGGATGCTGAATATCATCAAAAGCTTTTTCTGCATCAATTGAGAGAATCACATGGTCTTTGTTTTTTATTCTATTGATGTGATGTAACATATTTATAGATTTGCGTATGTTGAACCAACTCAGTAACCCTGGAATAAAACCAATTTGATAACTGTGTATTAATTTTTTTGACAAGTTATTGAATTCTGTTTGCTAAGATCTTATGGAATATTTTTGCATCAACATTCATTAATGATACGGTCTATACTTTTCTTTCTTTCTTGGGTCCTTTCCTGGTTTGGGGATCAGGGTGATATTTGCTTCATAGAATGTGTTGGGAAGTATTCCTTCTTTTTCTATGCTCTGGAAAAGATTGTATAATATAGGTCCTAGATCCTCTTGAAAGGTTTGATAGAATTAGAGGTGAAGCCATCTGGTCCTAGACTATTCTTTTTAAGGAGATTTTGTATTGTTGATGCTATTTCAGTGATTGATATAGGTCTAGTCAAGATTTCTAATTCCTTCTGGTTGAGTCTAGGAAGCTGGTGTGCTTCCATGTATTGGGACGTTTCCTTCAGATTTTCATATTTCTGGAATAGAGACTTTTGTAGCAATCACTGAGGATTTTTGAATTTCTGAGGTGTCTGTTATTTCTCCTTTATTGTTTCTGATTGATATTAGAGATTTTATTTTTCTGTTTCTGGTTAGGTTGGCCAAAGGTTTATCAATTTTGTTAATCTTCTCAAAAAACCAACTTTTTGTTTCATTGATCTTCTGAATGATTCTTTTGTTTTCAATTTCATTTAATTCTGCACTAATTTTGGTTATTTCTTTTCTTCTGCTGGGTTTGGGGTTGGAATATTCTTCCTTTTCCAGTTGCTTGATATGATGCATTAAGTTGTTGGCTTCCTCTCATTCTGTTTTTTTGATGAAGGCTTCCAATGCTCTAAATTTCCCTCTTAGGACTGCCTTTGCAGTATCCCACAGGTTTTGATAATTTGTGTCTTCATTATCATTTTATTCTAAAAATTGGGCGATTTTCTTCTTAATCTTGTATTTGACCCCAGCTATCATTCAGCCTAAGATTACTTAGTTTCCATGACTTTGTGTGAGTATAGAAATTCCTGTTGCTGTTGAGTTCAACTTTTATTCTATGGTGGTCTGAGAAGATACAAGGAATAATTTCTAATCTTTCTAATTTGCTGAGGTTACACTTGTGTCCCAGGATATGATCTATTTTGGAGAATGATCATGGACTGATGAGAAGAATGTATATTCAGTATTACTATGATAAAATGTTCTGTAGAGGTCTGTAAAGTCCATTTGTTCTAGGGTCAGGTTTAAGTCTAATATTTCTTTGTTTAGTTTCTTTTTGGAGGATCTATCCAAAACTGTCAAAGAGGGATTAAAATCTCCAATTATTATAGTACAGGAAGATATCAAGTTGTTCATTATCTATTAGAGTTCGCTTTATAATATGAGCAGCATTCTGGTAGGGTGCATAAATGTTAATTATCGAAATGTCTTCATGTTGGATGTTTCCCTTGACAAATATGTAGTGACTATCCTTTCCTTTATCTTTGTTGATTTAAAGCCAATTGTAGCTGCAACTAAAATTGCAACCCCTGATTTTTTCTGGTTTCTATTTGCCTGTGTTATAGAAGTCCATCCCTTCACCCAGAGTCTATTTTTATCCTTTAAGGTAAGATGAGATTCTTGTATACAACAGATGTCTGGTCTGAGTTTATGTATGCTGTCAGCCAGCCTGTGCCTCTTTAGAAGACAATTTAAACCATTCACATTCATTGAGAGAATTGATAAGCCTGGTTGTGCTTTGGGTGTCATGATTTTTGGATGTCCAATGGACATTTTTAATCCTTTCACCACTGTGGAAGTTGGGTTTTGTTAAAAAGTTTCTGGGTGAGTTTACTTTGGAGGTAGAGCATGGCATTGGTCATTGTGGACAATGGGTCTGAGAATATCCCAGAGAGCTGGTTTAGTTGTGGCAAATTTCTTCAACATTTGTTTGTCATTAAAGTATTTGATTTCTCCATCACAAATGAAACTCAGTTTAGTTGGATACAGGATCCTGGGCTGGAATTCATTTTGTTTTAGGAGATTGAAGGTTGATGACCATCCTCTTTTTGTTTGAAAATTTTCAGCTGAGAGATCTGCAGTCATTCTAATATTCTCCCCCTTGTATGTTATGATTTTCTTACTTCTGGCTGCTTGCAGAATTTTCTCCTTTCATCTTAACTTTGGCAAAGGTAATCACAAAGTGCCTAGGAGATGCTTTATTTGGATTGAATCTTGCTGGGGTTCTGAAACTGTCTATTATCTGAAGTTCTGTATCTCTTGCAATGCTTGTGAAATTCTCCTCCATAATTTCATGGAGTAGAGCATGTGTGCCTTTAGGACCATCCTCTTCTCCTTTGAGAATTCTTTTAAGATGAATGTTTGATCTTTTGGAATGATCCCACAACTCTCTCAGGGAATGATCAGTTCTTGCTTTTCATTTGTCTGCTGCCTCTCTGAGCATTTGGGAGCATTCAAAAGCTTTGTCTTCAGTTTCAGAGATCCTTTCTTCTACCTGTTCAATTTTATTACTGAGGGATTCTACTGTATTTCAGAGCTTCTCGACTTTTTTGTTTCCTGCTATCTCTTTCCTCATTATATCCCTATCTTTGGTGACTTTGTCTTTGAATTCATTAATTTCTTGAGATAACTTTAGAACTATTCTTTGGATTTCAATTTCTAACTTTTCTTACATTCTATTCATCTTATTTGCCATCCATATTCTGAATTCGATTTCTTACATTTGAGCCATTTGTTTATTTATGGCATCTTCGGTTGTATCTCCTTTGTCATTCCTTGGGGGAGAGGGGATGGTCTACTCTGGTTACTCATGTTGCCAGAGTTCTTCTATTGGGTCTGCACCATGTTTACTTTCCACAGTTTTGTTATTAGAACTGGTAGGGTGTGATTTAATTGGGGTTCCCAGGTTCCCAGGTATTAGAGATAATCAGCCCATTACCAAACTAGGCTTTGTAATTGTGGCTTATCTCCTACAACCTTACAAAGGCCCCTTTCAGAGTTTTGGACAGAGACTCTGAGGACGTACTTGGTGAGACAGCGCAAGCTAACTCTGTTTTGGTATCAGCCAACCTCTACCCTATCCTAAGAAGCCATGGTGTTACGTTTAAATACTGACTATGAAGAGATACAAACAGCTGCGGTGCCCAGCCCCTACCCTTTACTTCTTTTCTGCTACAGAACTTCAAAGGTCAACCTCAGAGTGTCCCTGATAACTAGCCCCAGACACAAGTTCCAATTAAATTGTCCTGGGCAGTACAAACCCTGCTCAACAGAGAGGGATTCAAGGGTCTCCAACAGCACAACTGGAGCCAGGGATCCATGCCCCTGTCTGACAGATTCAGTCCACAGTTGTCCACTTAGCTACTCACAGGCACAGTTGGAGCCTGTGACCACACCCCTGCCTGCTGGTCTCAGTCCACACCCAGGAAGCCTCTGCTTGCCAGACCAGTTGGCAGGGGACCACAACCCCTCTCACTAGTCACAGACACCCCTACACTGTTGTCTGCTTATCTGATCACAGGTCCAGTGGGAGCCAGGGATCATACCCCTGCCCACCAGTCTCAGTCCACACACGGGAAGCCTCTGCTTGCCAGAGAAGTTAGGGTTATGGGGACCACATCCCTGCATGAAGTAAGTCCATACCTGGCAAGCTTCTGCTCCCTGGCCCAGCTGGAGTCAGGAGACCACTGCTCACAGGCCCAGATGGAGCAGGGGACCACGCCCCTGCCCATCAGTCTCAGTTCACACCTGGCTAGCCTCTGCTCCCTGGTCCAAATAAAGTCAGGGGACCATGGCCCTACCTGCAGGTCTCAGTCCACTCCTAGAGGATTGCTGGCTCTTTTGGAGTCAGGGAACCATGCCATTGCCCTCAGGTCTCAGTCCACACCCAGCAAGCCTCTGCTCGAGGTTTATGTTGGAGTCAGGGGCCCACACCCTTGCCCTCAGGTCTTAGTCCACACCTGGCAAGCCTCTACTCACTGGCCCAGCTGGGGCTGGGGATCAGCCCTGCTCGCTGAACTCAGTCCATACGATGCAACCACTTTCCCACTCTGGGTGCTGTCAGAGCGGGGGGTTCTGAATCCCCTCCTGCCAGACACAGCCCGAATGGAGAACCACCACCACTGGCTGGGCAAAGTCATAACCAGGGGACTGCTGTTCCTCCTGCTGTGTATCCATTTCTTCACTAGTCACAGATTCCATCCTGATGGTAGGTGGCCCACACTGTGCCCAGATCTCTCAGGAAAACACTCTGTGCTCTGCAAGGGGCAGAACTTCAGACCATCATGTGAGGAAGGGTGGGTGGACTGGGAGTTTGGAATTGCAGGGGAAAATATCTGTTCAATTTTATGCCTGGTGTGGTGGTATCTAGTTTCATAAGTGGGACCTCCCTGGAGAAAGATCTGGTGTTTAGCGGTACTCTCTAATGAGGTAAAATGAGAGGTCTTTTGTTCCCTGCTTGCTCATAGAGAGCCCATGGTGGGCTTCCTGCTTGAGGGAAAGTTCTCCAGTCCTCTAGTTGATAGGCTTTGTAGCTATAATTTGTTTTATGGAATGCTCTTCCTTGGAGTTACAGCTTGTTGAACATCTTTCTTGGCTCAGCTCCCCACCTTTTGCTTCATAGAGTCCAATTCTGTCCAGTTTTTCTCCCTCTGGTCAGGAGCCTCTGCCCGAGGGTTGCTACGAGTTGGCCATCTTTCCAAAAAAGTACTTCAAATTTTGAACGTGCATGTTTTCCTGGGTTAGCAATATGTGGTGTCATTCTCTCCATAAGCCACGCCTTGGCAGCAAGCTGTAGCTCTCATCATGTGACCGAGGGGAATCAGCCAGAGCACAGGGACTACTGTGCTGCCAGATGATATTCACCCCCATGCAGGCTAATAATGTGAGTGTTCTGAGTACACTTGAGGTAAGGAAGGCTAAGCTCTGAGGCTCAGTATGTTGGAGGCATAAATGCATTTGACTTGTATTTTCAACTTCTGATGGGTTTATCCAGATGTAGCCGCATTGTAAGCAGAGGAGCATCAAGTGCATTTACAATGAACATAGCACCCAACAGTGTTGTCTAATAGTACTTGACTACAGTCGTCACCTTCTTCATCTTACTTCCTTAGTACTGAGTGATGACACAAGGATTCTGAAATCATTCAGTTTGGACTTACCAAGGCATTTTCTGGTTTCCCTCAGTTAAACCTGAGGATTCAAGACAACCTTATTCTAAAATCTCCTCTTTTCATTTTGCAATACAGTATTGATAATCAAGCAACATCATTTCAGGCTATTTGTTTAGAGAATTTAAGGGAAAGAGTATGTAAAAATGTTATCAAGTGGGCAGCACCTGTGGCTCAAAAGAGTAGGTCGTTGGCCCCATAAGCTGGAGGTGGCGGGTTCAAACCCAGCCCCAGCCAAAAACTGCAAAAAAAAAAAAAAAAAAAAAAAAAAAATCAAGTTATAATACTACATTTTAGAGAAAAACTTTCAAGCAGGTTCAGATTAAATCTTCCCTGGAGCTTCCTGACTACACCTGTTTACTCCACCTAAAATGGGTCAAAACCAACTGACTGGACTTACATTCTGAAGTGAAAGATTTTTAAGTAAATTTCATTGGTCATAGGAGTACTAAAGAGATAGACAACTCTTACTCTTCATCAATGCTGTTGAACACAGAAGCAGTTTAATTGTGAATTACAGCAGAATGAATTATTTTTCAGGTAAATTTTCTATAATGTACCAGTTATGAATGCCATTCAACGAACAAAAGTGTTAAATAGAATTTTGATTTTTTAAAAATAAAACCTAATTTCTAACTTTAAGCAACCCGTCAGGCTACCTTATTTCAATAGCTCCAGCTTTTCCACTTGACTGGAGGGTCTTTTTTTTTTTTTTTTACTCTAATGCTATACACTTTCTTCTAATGACTTCTGTGATATCTCACAGATGTTGTCAATGTTTTGTTTGCATTTCCATTTCCGTTCAACTTAAACATATACTTTTCCTTGAGACTTCCTTTGTCCAGTGACTTCGAAGTTTTTTCAACTTTTCTTTTTAATATGTTGTTTAATTTCCAGAGGGTTTACTTAAGGGTTTTCCAAATATTCATTTTTAATTTCTTGCTTAATTTTTTTAAGTTCAGAGAATACTCAGTATGAGGTCAGCTCTTCCAGCTCACTAAGGTTTGTTCATGGCCCAGAGCAGAGTACCCAGGGTGCGTTGGAACGTTCTGAAACTGTCAGCTCAAGTGGCCACATGCTGTTCAGCTCTTCAGAGATCCACGTTTATTATCTGCTTACTCTGTTGATTAATCTGAGGAGAGTGTCAAGAGTGTCAAAGTGTTCAAGTGAAAGTGTGGACTTGTCTATTCTTTGAGTTCTACCTTTTGTTTTGTATGTCTTGACACCCTCCTATTCGGCATATACATATTTAGGATGCATAGGTCTTCTGCAGTAATCTGTTAACATACCACATCTCAAAATTTGTGGCTCATGTTTAGAAGTCATTGGTTTATCAGAAAGGGTATCTAATTTGGATAGATCTAGAAGCCCTGGCCACTTACCACACCCCTGCTACTTAGTAGCTATGGTGACTTTTTTTTTTACCACCTCTCATTTTCCTCATCTGAAAAATAAAAACTAGGATTATAATGCTTTTAAGATTGATGTGAGAATAAACATAGACTAGTAGAATATTTGTTAAAGAAAGCACTATTAAACTTCTGTTGAACTTAAGAGTTGCCAGATGGCCAACACAGTCATGAAACGTTAAGATAGCTCATCATTTCTAATCATCAGAAAAATGCAAATCAAAACCATCTTGAGGTATCATCTAACTCCAGTGAGATTAGCCCCCATCACAAAGTTCAAAATCTTCAGATGCTGACATGGATGTGGAGAGAATGGAACTCTTCTACACCACTGGTGGGATTGCAAACTAATACAAACTTCATGGAAAGAAGTATGGAGAATTCTTTTGAATTCTAGAATTCAAAAAACTAAAAGTTGACCTTCCATTTAATCCCACAATCCCAAAACAAGACATCTGCACTAGAATGTTTATTGCAGCTCAAAAATCATAATTGCCAAGTCGTGGAAGCAACCCAAATGCCCATCAACCCATGAATAGATCAACAAATTTGGCATATATATATATATACACAAACACACACACACACACACACACACACATATATCGTGGAGTACTATTCAGCCAAGAAAAGATGGAGAAGAAACACATTCTTCTTAATAAAGTATCTCAAGAATGGAAGAAAATATCCAATGTACTCAATACTAATATGAAATAAATATGTAAATAATTATACACCCACATAAATATAGTCTAGCAAGGGGGAGGAGAGGAAGAGGGGAGGGTGATTGGTGTGATCTTACCTAATGAGCACAAAGTGAGGGTTTTCACACGCCCCCTGGGTGAAGGGCTAAACTTGAACTTTACCTTGTAAATGAGAACAACGTAACCTAAAAATTTGTATCTCATATTTGGAATTTAAAAAATATATGTATATATGAAGAAAAGAGTTGCCAGATAGTGTTTGTCATCTTTCCAGTTCATCCTTGCTCTCTATACCCTCCTCTCTTCTGGGACAGGGAGCCTGAAAGTTTCATTTCTCTGGTCACGTTTTCGCGGTAAATTCTGCTGAAGAGATACGGGGCCAGGCATGGTAACTTACACCTATAATCTCAGCACTTTGGGAGGCCAAAGCACGACGACGGCTTGAACTCAGGAGTTAGAGACTGCAGTGAGCTATGACCTATCACCGTCCTTCAGCCTGGGCAACAGACTGAGACCCTGTCTCCCTTCCACAAAAAAAAGTTTAGAAAAAAATAGTATAAAAGAGGTAGTGGTGGGAGAATGAAATCTTCAGAGAAAAAAGAACATGGAGCCAGTCTTTGTGTGTGGTTTTAACAATCTGCTCCCTCAGATGGTGAAGCAGTGATGCAGCAGCAGCGGAGAGTTTTATATGTGAAAGTGCTGAGACAAACCCAGGTGTGCTTTACTATACGTCTTGAAGATATGTATGAATGAATCTGACATGCAATCTTGATTCTATCTGGAACCTTAATTTCCCATTGCTATGTAGCATGCCACATTCACAGGTTCTAGGAATCAGGATGTGAACATCTTTGGGCTAGAAAGTCACAATTCTGCCCACCCCACCCCACTGTATCTTTTTTAGAAGATATTTTTTAAGAATATAAAATATTGAAGAATACAACTAGAAATCATTGCTGTTACTACTTTCAAGCAGCTACTGTTACTGCTGGAGAATGCTTAAGAGATAGTAAGTTCACCCACCCCTTCTTCACCTCCCAGCAGGTGGCCAGCTATGTGTTCCTTGTCTCAGGGACAGAGACAAGGATAATCCAAAATGGATTGTCCTTGACATTGTTCTCATTTCCAAGGTAAAGTTCAAGTTTAGCCCTTCACCCAGGGGTGTGTGAACACCCTCACTTTGTGCTCATTAGGTAAGATCCCACCAATTACCCTCCCCTCTCCCTCTCCTCCCCCTTGCTAGATTGTATTTATGTGGGTGTATTTACATATTTCATATGAGTATTGAGTACATTGGATATTTTCTTCCATTCTTGAGATACTTTATTAAGAATGTGTTTCAACTCCATCCAGGTAAACGTAAAAGCTATAAAGTCTCCATCTTTTCTTGGCTGAATAGTACTCCATGATATATATATATATATATATATATATATATATATGCCAAATTTGTTAATCTTCATGGGTTGATGGGCATTTGGGTTGCTTCCATGACTTGGCAATTATGGCAGGGCAGAAAGCAGAAATACTCTCTAAGTCTTTCTGAGTGGTGCTACCTAAAAGCTCAAGAGCTTTAGGAGAACTTAGTGGATTTTTCAATATTTTAAGTGTCACAAACATGAAGAGAAAACAAGATTTTCTCTAGACTTTAGGGCTGGTGGCAAGGGCTGGGAAGTACTGGGGAGACTAAAAGAGAAACGTGATGAGTTGCAAGACCAGAGAAGAGTATTTCCTGCTTCCAGGTGACACCACTGTGTAGTCTATAAAACCATGAGAGGAAAAGCAGTAAACTGTGTCCAGGTAGATGGATTATCTGAAGGAGGCCTAGGGCCATGTTACCACCCAGGGAGGGAGGCTAGTAGGAGCTTCAAGAACTAAGGCATTTTTTCTTTGAGCTCATGGAAGAAGGTGGGTGAAGGATGGCTCAAAGTCAGAAATTAAGTTTTATTAAAAAAAAAAAAATCAAAGAAAATTTTTATCATTTTTGTTTGTTGAATGGCATTTATACCTGATACTTCGTAGGTAGCTACTTACCTGAAAATAATTTATTTTGCCAGAATTCATAAGTAAACTGGTTGGAGTCCATCCAAAAGCGCTCTCAATGGCTAAAGGAAAAAATGTGAGCAACTAAATAAGCAGTGATAGTATTCTGAATCTTCACAGCAATGTTAGCAATAGTCAAAAGGTGGCAACAATCCAATGTTATGAACAGGTTATTGGCTCAGTGCCCATAGCAGAGTGGTTACGGCACAGGCCACATGCACCAACACTGGTAGGTTCAAACCCAGCCCGGGCCAGCTAAACAACAACTTCAACAAAAAAATAGCCAGTGTTGTAGGGGGCACCTGTAGTCCCAGCTACTTGGGAAGCTGAGACAAGAGAATCACTTAAGCCCAGGAGTTTGAGGTTGCTGTGAGCTGTGATGCCACAGCACTCTACCCAGGGTGACATAGTGAGACTCTGTCTCAAAAAAAAGAAAAAAAGGAACTCAGCTTATTGTCTAAATAATTTGTGGTTATAATCATACAATGGAATACTTCTTAGCAACCAGTAGTTAACTGCAGGAAGTAATAAACTATTTTTTATTGATGAAATATGGATGAATATCCAAATAATCATGCTGTTCTGAAAGAAACCACACTATTCCCTCCCCTAAACAGTAAATTATGATTTTCATAAAATTCTGGAAAACATAAACCAACCTGTAGTGACCAAAAGCAAATTAGTGGTTGCCTGAAAATGGAGGGGCAGGACAGGGAGGGCTGAGAGAAGGATTCCCAGGAGCAATAGGACACTTTTAAAGGTGACAGGCACATTCATTTTCTAAAATGTGATTGTTTCACAGGCATATACATACGTCAAAATACATGAAATTATATACCTTATGTTCTTCATTTTATATTAGAGCTCAGTAAAGCTGTTTAAAGAAAAAATGACAAGTTTAAATGTTAAGTGAAATCAAATCAAGTTACCCAAAAGCATAGCATAAACCTCTTTTTTTTTCTTTCTTCTACTTTGCAAGAGGAAAGTTTATTAGGAGATTCAGAAAACCACAAGAAAAGAAACAGTAGCAGAGAGACCCAGAAAACACCTCGTATGACACCCTCACAGCTCAAAGGCCTCGGACCATCAGAACACAGACTGACTCCTTGCTGCAGAGGATCAGGTGGGCCAGGGCTCAGCCAGGCCACCACACTAGCCATTGATACTCCTTCCAGACCAGGATTGATGCCTTGGGGTGGGGTCCACAGCTGATGGCTATCAGAGAAGCAGAGGGGGGTCCACGACAGTATTTCTGCCTTCGTGCTATCCTCCTCCTGGCTGATGGTATCTAGCACACAAAGGTATTGCAGGGCCCACAGCGGGGATGAGGCCCACAGGGATTGGTGACACAAGGTCCAATAGGCTTGTCACATGCATTGGTTGTGGCACAGGGGTTGCAGGGCAGCTTGCAGTCCTAGCTCTCCAGCAGGCTCCGGTATGTCTGGATCTCACTCTCCAGCCGGGCCCGCACATCCAGCAGCACCTCGTACTCCTGGTTCTGCTGCTCCAGGTCAAGGCGGATCCCCCCCAGCTGGGCCTCCACATTGGTCACCATGCCCTGCACCTGGGCCAGCTGGGAGCTATAGCGGGCTTCACTCTCCCGCAGCGTGTTTTCCAGGGAGTTTCTCAGGTTGTGCTGAGCCTCCAGCTCAATCTCCAGGGCGCTGACCGTGCGTCTCAGCTCAATGATCTCCACCTGGGAGGACTGCAGCTGCTCTGAGCTGGACACCACCTGCTTGTTCAGCTCCTCGGTCTGCCTGGTGAACCATTCCTCCACTGCCCTGCGGTTGGTGTCCACCGGGGCCTCGTATTGACTCCTGGTCTCATTTAGAACCCGGTTCAGGTCCACGGTGGAGGCAGCGTCCACCTCCACGTTGAGGCGGTCTCCAAGCTGGCAGCACAGAGTGTTGACTTCCTTCTCGTGGTTCTTCTTGAGGCAGAGCAGCTCCTCCCTCAGTGACTCCACCTGGGCCTCCAGATCAGACTTGCACGGGGTCAGCTCGTCCAGGATCCTGCGAAGGCTGCTGCTGTCAGATTCCACCAGTTGCCGCAGGGACAGCTCCGTTTGATACCTGGTCCTGAAGTCATTCAGCGGCCAGCTTGGCATTGTCAATCTGGACCAACAACCTGGCGTTCTCAGACTTGCTATGCAGGATCTTCTGCTGGAGCCCCTCAATGGTGCGGAAGTACGACTGGTAGTTGGCACACACCAGGGGATCCTGCTCCTGGCAGCGCTGCTGGATGAGGCTCTCCAGCTCCGCCTTCTCCCACTCCAGCTGCCGCACCTTCTCCAGGTAGCTGGCCAGGCGGTCGTTCAGGAACTGCATGGTCTCCTTCTCGTTGCTGTTAAAGGAGCCCTCGCAGAACCAATTGCAGCTGTCCGCGTTGGCGGGGATGTTGCAGGCCCCGGGCAGGGTGCAGCCATGGAAGCTGCAGGGCACACAGGGCCGGGAGGAGCAGCTGGTGCAGCAGCTGAGGCTGGGCAGGACGCAGGGGTAAGACATGGTGCCAGGAGAGACAGGAGTTCCGATGGTCAGTTTCAAAGCCTGACTTCTTTTCTCTGGGAAAAACTGGTTTGTGTTAGTAATTGCAGAGTTAAGTGTCTACAGAGAAGACTGTCCCGGTGGGTCAGTGTGGGGACAGTATCAATCAGTACAGGCTAGGTTATGCTACAGTAACAACTCCAAAAATCTCAGTGACAACATGTTCTCTTTCCCACCCTTGCTATGTGTCCCACGTGGGTCTTTAGAATACTTTATTCCTCACAGAACTCAATGGCCCTTATAAATAGCACCAAAATGGATAAAATTTATTTATTTATTTATTTATACACAGAGTCTTACTATGTTGCCCTCTGTAGAGTACAGTGACATCACAGCTCACAGCAACCTCACACTTTTAGGCTTAAGCAATTCTCTTGCTTCAGCCTCCCAAGCAGCTGGGACTACAGGTGCCTGCCACAACACCTGGCTCTTTTTTTTATTGTTGTTTAGCAGGGCCAGGCGGGCCTGGAACCCACCAGCCTTGCTGTATGTGGCTGGCACCTTAATCCCACTGAGCAATGGATAAAATAGCCTAGATAAAAACATTCTGTGACATTCTCTTTGCAACACATACACCCCATTTAAAAAAAAAATTTTGAAATCTTCTGAAATGAACATGTATTACTACCAAAAAGAATAAAAATTACATAGAACAAAAGATCTATGCCAGAAAGACAGTGACTACATGGAAGAGTGCTATTCTGACCTTGGTTGATGTTTCAAAATCAAAGAGCAAGTGAGATAATTGAAAAAGAAGCCAAAAGAGAAATGTGAAATATTATGCCTTCAGAATTCTGGTTCTTAATACTGATGCAATTTCTAATGTTTTCTATAAATAATAAATTACAAAATGGATATTTGGCACAAAGTTTGCTTTTAAAAGAGCACTTTTCAATTCTTGACAATTTGAAAATGTTCCAATTCTTCCACATTCCCGTCCATAATAGTACGCTTTGTAAATCTCGTTATGACAAATTGTTTTCAATAAATCTTCCTGTCAAACAAATGTTTTCTCTGGCATATTTATAAATTAGTAAAAATAGCCACAATAATCATATCCTATACAAAAAGACCTAATTTATGTTAGCCATTGTGCTAACTGATTTACATGACTGCTAATCCTTAGAACTACCGCAAAAGGTATGTTATACCAATGATTCTTACTAATAAGAAACTGATCTTCAGAGGTAAAGTAACTTGTTCAAGATCACATCCGTGAGAAAAAAGTGGAGTTTTTTTCACTGCAGTATGTCACCTTCTCATTTTTACAATTTACTCCCAAGGAATGCCTAATTACATACCTTTCTTTCTTTCTTTCTTTCTTTTTTGATAGAGTCTTAACTATCTCGTTGCCCTTCTTAGAGTGCTATGGCATCATAGCTCACAATAACCTCAAACTCTTGGGCTCAAACAATCCTCTTGGGTAGCTGGAACTGCAGGCACCCACCACAACGCCCAGCTAGTTTTAGAGACAGAGTCTCACTCTTATTCAGGCTGGTCTCGAACCTGTGAGCTCAGGCAATGCACCTGCCTCAGCTTCCCAAAGTGCTAAGAACTGCATCTGGCCTCTCACATGTTATTTTTTGTTTAAGAAGTGGGGTCTGGCTCTGTTGTTCAGGTTAAGAGTGCAGTGGTATGATGATAGCTCCCTGCAGCCTAGAGTTCCTGCCCTGAAGTGACACCCCTATCCCAGCCTCCCATAAAACTGGGGCTACAGGCTCACCCCCACACCAAGCTACTTTTTATCATCAATCACCTTGATGGCAAACCTTCCCCTCTTGTTAACGCCTCAAATTAATTAAACATCTACTATTTTCCAGGCACTGTGCTAGTCTCTGGAGATCCAGAAATAAATGTGACAGTCAGGAACACAGTCTAATAAGAACAGCATAAACAGAGCAGAGATGAGGGCTGAGACCGGGCCCTTCCTCAGACAGAGGGCGGGAGATGGGCCCCTCCTGGTGGGGTCGGGGTAGGAGGAGACGGGGCCCCTCCTCAGACCAAGATGAGGGGAGACGGAGCCCCTCCTCAGATCAAAGGAGAGAGATGGGCCCCTTCTCAGACAGAGGGGTGGGGGAGACAGGGCCCCTCCTCAGACTGAGGACAGACAGGCAGAGTGAGGCAAAGAGCAGGTCCACTGAATCTGACACGAACTAGGCAAACGAGGGGAGAAGGTATTTCAGGGAGCAGCAGCCCTTACAGGAGTCAGGAAAGAATGGGACCGAATGTGTGGAGGAGACAAAGCTTCCTTGGCCACTCCTGGTCAGTGCCCCCTGATCCTGTCTACTTAGCTATCTCCCAGCACCCCCAAGCCCAACCCAATCCCCCCATATCTGGAATTGCTGAGTATCACCATTATAGCCCCTGACGAGGCCTCTCCCGGTGACAGAGCACCTGCAGGATCTCCCATGTCTGGAAGTAAGCCAGGCGCCCGGCCTTCAACCTAGGATGCAGCTGGTTCTTCCCAGAGATGTGCACATCCTCCCCGACCCCACAAACTCCAATTTCCTCACAGGTGTCACCCACACCTGCCTCAGGGACAACCTGACATGAGGGTCTTCTCTCCCGGAAGAGTGCTAATTCATTTGCAAAATGTGGGTCCCAGGACCCTCCTCGTCTTGATCACCAACTTGGACACCCACCTCCCCAGGCACACTGAGGGCTAGTGGGGAAAAATCCCAAAGCCACAAATCTGTGCCATTCCTGGCTGGTCACTTCCTGCAGGAAGGACACAGATCATCATGAAAAGACACAACACCGGCTCCACTGAGATCAAGGGGAACACGCGTGTGGGCTGCGTGGGCTTGCTGTGTCCTCGGGGAGCTCCAGAAGGGATCAATGCCTCGGCAAATCCAGAGAAATGACTGGTTTTTGTGTATCAGGATATCTAGAGGGCTGGAGCAGAACGCAGGCCGCAAACGCTCTGCACACATTATGCTCCAGTAGGTCTTGGACAGGATGGAAGTCCTTGATTTACTGATTCGTAAGAGTCAAGAATAATATACTCCTAAAAAAAATAAATAAATAAGATCCTCCTGGGCGGCGCCTGTGGCTCAAAGGACTAGGGCACCGGC
Source organism: Perodicticus potto (assembly GCA_963574655.1). Taxonomy (NCBI): domain Eukaryota; kingdom Metazoa; phylum Chordata; class Mammalia; order Primates; family Lorisidae; genus Perodicticus; species Perodicticus potto. The sequence continues at coordinate 38,830 of CAUYRH010145868.1, read as the reverse complement.
CCCATATACCAGAGCTGGCGGGTTCAAACCTGGCACCGGCCAAAAACTGAAAAAAAAAAAGATACTCCTGTGAAGTATTTATTATTCTGTAAGTCAACACAAGTCTCAAATATGCAAAGTCAGAACTCATCAGCCCTACTTGAAAATGAAATCCACTCATTTCCTGGGTTCCAAATGAACAGCCCAGACATGAAGAAGCCACAGTCTCCAAGTGAGCACAGACAGACAGACACAGTCTCCAAGTGAGTCCTGGACCTGCCGCAGAACACAGCTGAGCACAGACAACTGTGGAGTCAGGACGGAATCTTAGCTCTTCACATGTCATCCTAGCCGCCTCCATCAGCATCACTACCCTGGGACCAGAACGGCTGTGAAAGTGGGCCAGGATTACTGTCTGAGAACTCTCGAAAGCAATCTGGGTACCCTAGTTTAAATCTCCCATTCCACGTCTTAGTCAGCTGTGCCACGGGGTCCATGTTGGAATCTCTTCTCTCCTCTGCCCCTGCCAGGAACTATGCCACGGCAGCCTCAGGATTTGCTGCTAATCTCAAGGAATTTAGGATAAATATGAAGAGAGAAGTGTCAGAGACTCTATTTTGACTTGGACCACAAACTAGTTCTCGAATTTTCATGTGTATACAATTTACCTGGGAAATCCTGTAATTGCAGTTTTTGAGTCATTAGGCTTTGGGTGCGATCACGAGGTCACATCTAAAAGGGTTTCCAGGGACGGCTGATGGCTGCATTTCTGAGTATCAAATGGCTAAATCACACGCTCCACACCAGCCTCTCTCTAGAGCACAGAACCCGGTGATGGGGCAGCTTGTGTAGAGGGGCTTTGAGACCGATGTCAAAAGGCTCAGAGAAGGCGTACTCGGAAACCCATCTCAGAAACCACAGATGCTTAGGGCAGGGCTGAAAGAGGCCAGCAGGAAAACAGAGTTACAAGAACGTAAATAGGTTTGACTAGGATAAGTGTAACCACAGCAACTTTATCTAAGGTAAAAGAGCGAATTCCTTTAAATGTGTGTGATAGAGTGTATTGAAGTGATTAATTGCTAAATGAACTACCCTCAGCAACACAGCAAAAATCACACCCACCAGTGCTCTGACAGTTTACAAATGCTGGTAACTCCAGGAACTTACCCTAAAACAGTGGTTCTCAACCTGTGGGTCGCGACCCCCTTGTAACAATGAAAATACATCACAGCATTAGGAAGGTTCAGAACCACTGCTCTAAAAATTTAAGAAAGTGGAGGATTCCTGGTTAGAACCTAGAGGTTCCTAGAGGAACTCTCCACCCCTTTTCCAGAAACCATGAATATTCCACCCCCTCTTAGCTTACTATTAGAGACCAGCATAAAAGAACAGAACCTAGCCCATGGGATAGCGGGCCTTCTTGGAACAGCCTGTACTTGTACTTTGCTTTCAACAAACTTGCCTGCTTCTGCTTTTACTAAATACTTGGGATTCTCACTCTGCTTGTGACCCTGTGCTTGAAGTCTTTGCTGCACGTCAAGAATTCACTCTGCAGGTAGTCTGTGGCTGTATTACTTTGGTTATAAACTGTTTGATCCTAAACAAATAATCATAACCAATTGCCTGAGGAGAGGGAGGATGAAATGCCTAATTTCTTGGCCTTTTATGGTTAAGAAAATACTGGAAATTATTTAAAGGAATAAATGAAGATGTAAATGCATACTATTTAATGTAACAGTGGACACTAGAAGACATAAAAACAACTACAGGTGCAATGTAAATCACAGGGGGATGTATCAGCTCAGCGGCTAGGTATTCCCCTCGAACCACAAATTAGGGTGAACCATTTGAAAATACCGGTATTTGGCAATGTTGGGCTTAGGAAAAAGAAATATTTTCAGATGCTTCAAAGTAATTCTCCGTACAGCACTTAATGAGATTTCATCTTCTCTTATACAAGACTACACAGGAACAGAACCAATTATTTTCTTGCTCACTACTGCACATCCAGACACACTTCCTGCAACATATTACACACCAAATACTTGTTGAAGAAAAATAAAGCTAAAGATGATCTAGGAGTCAGGAAGACAAAATGGGTGAAAGCAGCCTTTATAAAAATGTCGTAGGGGGGGAAAAACTGCATTTGCTCATCTAATACATGGACCTGAAATTTGGCTTCCAGCAATATTAGCGTGTAGTTTTAGTTGGATTTAACCTGTGTATTGTGTTCTGTGGCAGAAGACCTTTTATCCACATTTAGCAAAGTCTTTGTCATAGTTTTAGCATTTAATGACCAAATGCTAAAGAAGAAAAACGCTTAAAAAATTATCTTCTTTGCTGGGCATTGTGATTCAGACCTGTAATCCCAGCACTCTGGGAGGCGGAGGTGGGTGGATTGCATGAGCTCACAGGTTCGAGACCAGCATGAGCAAAAGCGAGACCCAACTCTAAAAATTAGCAGGCATCATGGCAGGTACCTGTAGTTCCAGCTACTTGGGAGGCTAAAGCAAGAGAATCATTTGAGCCCAAGAGTTTGAGGTTGCTGTGAGCTATCATGCCATGGCACTTACCAAGGGCAACAAAGTGAGACTCTGTCTCCAAAAAAAAAATTATTTTCTTCCCCCAGGGATTATCTTTTACCAGTCTACATTACTTTCTCTCTCATTCATATGGTCAAAATGCGCAGATACACAAACCACTGTTTCCAAGGAATTTCCCTTCTATATATCCCCTGAAAGACTCCTTTTGAAATAACAGATTCAGCTGATGCCAGGAAGTATCTGGCAGACAAGTTTACACTCTTCAAAGTGGCACTGTTGTGTCTGTCCTATAGATACACAAATATTTGTTTACTCATCATTGTTTATAACAGTAAACACTAAAAAAGTAAGTATACATTCAGGGGATTAATATTTGGTATACAATATGATGTGACCATGAAAAAAAAATAAAAATGATGGCAACATATAGCGTGCTTTATACAAGCAAACACTATCTTCTAGGATATTTAGATATATTTAGGTCATTAAATATGACATGTCCTATTTTGAATCAAAAGATTATTAGATCTCATACAGGAAGCAGTACAATTGCTTCCAAACTATCGACACGGTTTTGCACCTTAATGGTAGCTTGTGTGTGCCAGCAGCCAGGAAGCCTGCAGAGCGTGTGGCGATGAGATCGTGAAAGGCGCTTTCATAGCTTTTTGAGAACTGAGTATTTTCCCTTACACGTAGTGTAAGAAATGGTGTCAGCTGGTGCAAGGTCTGGTGAATGTAGTGGATGCCAGAGTTTCCAAGTCCAGTTCTTGTAGTTTGAGCACCATTGTTTGTGTGACATGTGGTCCAGCGTTATCTTGCACGAGGACTGGGCTGCTCACCTCAAGCATCCTCTCTGTGCCGTCCAGTGGGCTGCAGCAGACTGCACACGACTGACCAGGTTTCCTGAAGTTGTAGAGGATAATACCAGCACTGGACCATCAGTCACCAGTAACTTTTCTTGACAAATAGTCAGTTTTGCAGTATTTTGGCGATTCATCTTTATCTAATCATTGTGCCAAAAAGCCTGTGGTTGCCAAAAAGTATCCATTTTTCATCATTATAATATGGTATAGGAATGGTTCACCTTTACGCTGGCACTGACAGCAAGCTTCGAGAGGATCTCTCTTCCCACACTCATTTAACTCATGTGGACCCATCTATCCAGTTTCTTTACCTTGCTGATTTGTTTCAAATGGTCCAGTGTTGTTGGGACAGTAACATCAAATTTCTCTGCTAACTTGTGGGTAGGTTGAGACGGATTCCCTTCCACTCTACAGCTTTCAGACCAACACTTAACTCCCTTGGCTCACTTTCAAGGTTAAAATCACCAAAACAGATCTTCTCAAACCAATGACATACTGTACGCTCATCAGCAAATCCCACCCAAACACTTCATTGGTATTTTGAGCTGTCTGAGCTGCAATGGTTTCAAGACAGAACTCATATTCAAAAATAAATAAATTTTTGACTTACCCGTGATTTCACAAAGACTGTTCATAAAAAAACTTAGAAGATCGTCACAAGCCAAAACGTACATTTGAAAGAACAAGGAGGTACCTTCACAATATAAAACAAAAAGTGTCAAACCTGGCACTTAACTGGACATTTCATACTTAATAACCTAAACATTAAAGTTTTAGTCCTTCTATCCCATCTGTGAGGTAAGTAACTATCAGGGAAACCAGGTCACACACCTAGTCTGGATTGACCCCGGCAGTCAGGCAGAAACCAAGCTCTTACCCCCAATAGCACAGCACTTATGCCGACCAGACAGAAGTCCCAGATGAGCTCAGTAAAAGGTAAGTTTTGAAATCAGTGACTATTACTATCTCATCTATACTTTTTCAGGTGTGCACTGAAAATGAGAATCTATCATCTACACTTTGACCCCATTCACAAGTTCGAGCTCTACAATGAACATATGACATGCCAACACACCTCTCCCAGGCACCTGAGGCAGAAAAGCAACCAGCACGTGAAGCAGAGTACCTGGCCCACTCAGCTAGTGCCACCACTCCAGCCAGCACGTCACAGCGAGGCCAGGCAGTCTACTGCAGAAAGACCCCAGTGCACACTCCACGTCAACAAGCATGGTTTAAAAAATAAACCTCACCTACCTGGAACTTCATCTTGATTTCTTTAAGACTTCATTTACTTCAACACCAAATTTATCCAACTTCAGAGTTTATTCCCACTAATTTCAACCACTTCAGCTGGAACTGTTAAAAACCACATAGCTACATTTTTTTCTTATACAGCTACATTTTCATGCCATACTAAACTCAGTGTGAGTTATGCGGTGACTCCAGGCCAGCGTTATGCTACCCATATGGAAGCACATGTCTTCGCACTCTGCCAGGCGCTCCACCTTTTCCTTACCTTCTACCGGGAAGTCCTGTGTGTTCCCCAGGCACTCGAGCTGGAAAAGCTGATAACCTGGTCAAGCACTGTATATAAATTGAAGCAATAAAAGCTGATGGGGAAAAGAAGATCCTGGCAATGCGTCTGATTTCAAAATGGGTTCAAGATGACTGAATTTTTTAATACAGGAGTTCAACTACTTGAGGCCTTATGAAGTACTTATTGACTTCTCCACAGTCATCCTGGGTTGTGGCCATCCAACATCTCATGGTTCGGGTGGCATAGTGTCTCTTAAGGCAGCCCACTCTGACATGAGATTAGCACATTAGAAAGTTTTTCCAAAAAGTAGCACTGTGTTATTTTTTGTGTAGACTGCACCCCCATTGGCCGTAATTCTGAAAATGTGAATTATCTGTCCAATTAATTATACAAACCAAACAACCAAGAAACATTAATAATGTCTTCTGTACTTTACTAAATGCTTTGTGTTAAATGTATTTTGAATTATAAAGAAATTACAAGGAACTCCTGAAAAATTTAATACAAAATATTACAAGTTAGGACAGTGAACTGTTGAGATACATTTAAGCAGCATGCAGAGAGTAGCAGAAGGGTAACACTTCATGATGACAAGAGTATTTGGCCACAACAGAGAAAGCACCATGTAACTATTGTCTATAGTATTCTTTCCTCCACTGTATTTTTCAAATGAATACATTGAGAAAACAGTCAACTTTAATCTGATCTGCCATGTTTATATAGGAAAGAAATCTAATCCACTGTAAAGTATAAAAACTGTAAAATTAAAAATAATCTCTTAGGCCTGGTGTGGTAGCTCATGCCTATAATCCCAGCTCTTTGGGAACCCAAGATGGGTGGATTGCTTGAGTTCAGGAGTTCGAGACCAGCCTAAGCAAGCGAGATGCTGTCTCTAAAAATAGCCAGGTGTTGTGGTAGGCACCTGTAGTCCCAGCTACCCAGAAGGCTGAGACCAGAGAATCACTTGAGCCCAGGAGTTTGAGGTTGCTGTGAGCTATATGATGCCACAGCACTCTACCAAGGGCAACATGGTGAGACTCTGTCTCTAAATAAATAAAATAATCTCTTCTATGACTGCTCAAATTCGCTTTGGCTTCACCTCAAACTCATATGGATTATAAACCTTAGTAGATCAATATGTTTTGAAAAAGGATCAAATGCAGATTATTATTAATACTATGCCATGCAATAAAAGTTACCCCTTGAAAATGAAGGCTGTCAGCACTAGCAACTGCAGTGGCGTGGTGAGGCGACACCTGTCACTTGTTTCTGTGTGAGGAAACAGGAAGGCAAGGAAGAAGAAGTGGAGAATGCAGAAAATCTGCTCAACAGTTTCTTTAAAAAGCCTCTAAAGGAGTTGGGATTAATTAAAACTCAAAGTGCCTAGTCTCTTTTCTTATAAAGTTTGTAGTAAAATAAGCAACTAAAAAAGAAAATGATTATCATTGTTTATTCTAAGAGGAAAAAGGTCTTTAGGGGAAGTTGAGCCCTTGCCCTAATTATCAACATATCTACTCTGTTTTCTGCTTAACTGCTAAGCAAACAAATGAATCTGAGGTCTCTTTTAGTTTGATTATGTGGAATTATGTCCTTCAAATACAATATAGATTTTTCACAATAATTAAAAATTGCTGTTCCTTAGCTGATTAGATGTTTTATTAATAAAAATAGTAAGTAATCCCTTCATTTAAAAAATCTTATCTCCTGCGAGAAGTAATAAAATAGTAAAATTTGTAATTTTTACGTATGGGTTTACTTTAAAGCATGTATCTTAAGAAACAAGATGTTTGTGAAAAACAGTGGTTTGGGGTCTGATGAAGTTACAATTGGAGACACCAGTATGGGAGAGAATACACATGTTATAGGTTATGAAGGCTAACTCAGAGCAAAAAAGTTTATTCTATAATAGAACATTGGAGAAATAAAAGCAATTAAAATGTAAACAAGAAACTGTAAACAAGAAATAACATCTCTCTCTTTACTTGACTAGTAAATAGTCTGTACAAACTACATAGATTATCAAAGATTTTATATATGTACACAGCCAACATAATATCAAAATATATTTTATTCTGGACCTCTTTCAGATCTGATTCAAATTACAGTTGTCAAAGCAATACAATGCAAAGGGAAACTGCAACAACAACAACAAAAAATGTGCCTAGGAAAGGATAAAAGGGTCATTGGGGACAAATCATTGTGATGTGGAACCAAAATACATCTTAAGTGTAATTAACATGGTCCAGGACAGAATAGAACATCTATATCAGTCTTCCTTACACAATAATCATGAAAACTGAACAATAAAGTTCTTTAACACGTACAAAAAACTGTCATGGGCTGGTTTACACTTTTACAACAGTTTTAAAGTTAACTGGATAACTAAAGAAATGATGCAGACATTTTAATCCAGTGCTATAGGTAGGCTCACAGAATTAGACCCAAAGGATTTGTAAAAATCAAAATGAAAACATTATAGCTACAATGTCAAAGTCAGGAAAGAAGAAAATCACTTCTGTATCAACAGTCACAGAGCTACAGACACACTCCGCATGTGTTTGTAATGAGATGGCTAAGTACATCAGACTAGATACGACATGCAGAATGTTTCCTTGAACTTATCCAGAAATTCCAAAGAAAACATCATGAAACAGCTTACTAGAAAAAAATACGTCCTAGTTATTCACCCTGCTTCAACACTGTCAACATAAAGGCAGAAATAAACAATGCTATCAATACCTCAGAACTACTGATATAAGACATCAAATTTCTAAATCAGTGTATTATAAAAGTGAACACTTCCTTTTTTTCTCTTTTAATTTTAAGTAGAATCATGTTAAAAAAACTGATACTAAATGTGACACTTCAGAGCTACTACTGGAAGGAGTTAATTCATAACTTCCCAACCCTCCTTCCATCCCTGCTGATTCAGGAGAAGGGGGAAAAAAACAAAACAAAACAAAACAAAAAACCAACCAGGGTCTCTTGTAGATTTGCTGCTATTCCACAAAATGTTGGCATTTGCTGCCATGCCACAATGTTGGTCCACTGAAATAGGATTTCTGCGGAAACTGTCAACAGTAATTCACCATATGCAAGTACCGTCCTTAGCATGTGAGAATAAACACAGGTTTCTGTAGAAATGTGCAATGTACTTAAGAAAATGAAAATTGTTTTAAAAGAGTAAATAGCACTGCATTTGAGATTTAATTTTCTACTTATCTAGTAAAACTTGTCATTTTTGCTCACATAAGTACGGTCATTTGATTCCTTTAAATAGCAAAAATGCACAGTCCTCTTTAGGCCTCTACTCAGTAATAGTTTACATTACTCTTAACAAATCATTCTACATAAACAGATAGCTCCTGAAAAATAGTACTCTCTCATTAAATCTAATTTGACAGAAACAAGTTTAAGGAAAAAAAGGAGTGCTTTATAAGTTAAGTGAAAAAGTACAAATCTTTGGCCTTTCTCTTGACATTTTCATGTCAAAAAGCAAAAAACCTTCATGTAATTCAATCTAGTGATTACTTTTTGCACCATAATTTGTTTTTTTACACCACAAAAGGAGGCACTTTCAGTATCTGTAAAAGGTGTTTAATCCTAAAACATACTTACCTAGAGAATAATTAAACAGAATTCAATACACTCTAATATCTATTAGAAAATTAAAAGTTACCACTTCTAAAAGTCATTTGAAAGTCAATGATGTTACCTGATCAATAAAAGGAAATGGGGACTGGAGCAAATATAAGAACTTATGGGATTTCCTACACGGAGGAGAAACAAAAGATATTCCTTTTTATTGTTTAAGAGTGGCAGCTGCTCTTCCTTTATTCTGTTTTAATCAGTGAGTATTCATTCAAGTTTTCCTTTCTATTTTTCCTTAATGATAGGTTTCTTACAGTAGCTTATACAACGATTTATGTGACTACCACAGAAAAACTACTGGATTCAGTTGATCTTCAGGAATAAGTTTTCACAAGAATATAGGAGGAAAAATGAGCAAGAACCCCAAATACAGAACTTTACAGGCTGTGAAACTTGGTCTCTTGCACTCATGTTACTGCTCAAATTAGAGGCCATCTTATGTCTTCTTTGGAGCAGCATCGTGGCACACCAGCAGGCAATGACTGATGGTCTGAGAACAGCAGCAAAAGTAAAGAATCAGGTGCTCGTGAAGAACCCAAGCCTACAAAATGGATACCTTTCAGAAAAATTTATACTTAGAAGACCCAAGACTTCAGGATAATAAAGCTCTGTATTTATAATATTTTATATTTCCTATTGTGGCTATTATGCTTAAGTAAAATAGTGAAAGAATTAAAAAGAAAAAAAAACAGAAAAGATGACAATATCATAAAAAATGTAGCTGTCTATTTTGGCAGCCATATTGCAGAATTTCTTGACTATCTTTTTGTCAGTTGGGAAAAAGTCAATAACTGTATGCAAATGAATAAATTGTCCATATCAAAATACAAAAGTACTATCAATAATCACCTCTGACTTTCAGATTTAAATTCAGTGCAATTGACAAATGCATCACTAAAGGAAAATGCAGCTTAAACATACTCAAAACATTTGTGTCTATTCCTGGGAGCACATTTAAAAATTATTGCACAGATTTTTTTATTTTTATTTATTTTTTTAAACAACAACAGAGGTAACCCACAGATGTGGACCTCTAGCAATAAAAGCAGGATTTCAAGTGCCAGATCCTCAGCATATTAGGTTTCCTACATAAGTCACAGGGTATTAAGTTCTAAATATCTCTAATGTTTTCCAAAACCCTAAAAAGAGCTGGCACAAAACCATCATGAATGACTGCCTCTCTGGATGTAAATTTTAAAAAATATTACAGTATCATAGTCCCCACTAACAACAACTGGGGTACATATAACAACGTATTGTGAAATTAAGTGTATTTATTCTCTTTACTAATAGCAAATGCTATCCTACCTTAGTAAAACCAAGACTTGCTTCAATCACTGCTGTTTTGTAAAAATAGCAAAGCAACAAATGCGGAAAAATTAAAGCTGTGTTACTTGGGTTAAATTAGTTGCTACTTAAACTTAGAACATTGGTTAAAATTTTAGTTGTAAAGGCCTCAAAATAATCAGCGGCAGAAATAGTGTTATAAATTTGCTAAACTCGATAATAAGCAATTAAAATTTTAGATATATAAATTTGACAACTACTCTCTTCCAAACTGACATTCCTGTATTCTCGTGTTAATCATAACAAACCCTGTTGGTCACATACAGAAACATGGCCTCATACTATCATTTGTCTGTATATTTTACTTTCAGCGACATGAACACAAAAGGAGTGATTTGCTTCCTACATCGTTAAGAAAATATTTGATATTATAAAAAGACATGATATAGTAGTGATTACTGAAAAAAAAAATAGCAGCTTAAATCTATCTATGTTTGAAAAAACGTAGTCACAAGTACCACAGATGCGATCAAAGCAGCAGGGAGGGTAGTGCAATTATACTGTTTTTCTAAAAAAAATTCTGAATCACTGCTATTTAAAAACATCTTGAAGCAAGTCTTTTGTTTTAAAGATTGTTTTTTAAACTAAGGTAGCAAACATTTTGCCATGTAATGGCAGTGTCATATGCCGTTATCTTGCTTTGTATAAAGAAACATAACATCAGAGATTCTTTAATACTGGAGTTTGGTTACATTACATATTTAAGCTTCTACACAGAATGATGGGCGCTTTAAGAAGCTAATCCTTATCCAGAAACATTTTAATCTCTTAAAAAACAAAGCAAAACAAACAACAAAAAAACCCAAAACTACTTTGCTCCTTTTCACAATAGTGCACATTTTAACCATAATTTAGTTATGGCTACAAAACATCAGAAGATTTTTTTTTTTAATGTATCTTCTCTATGGTATTAAAAAAATTTTTTTGTGCCCTTCTAGTCTTTAATTGGCAGAAATATGTCCCAAAAAAGAAACTATTGCATTTAAGCCACATCACCAAAAAAACAGAGCATAATACCCTTTTACTGATGTGTCTTACAGATTGACATGACCAAAGTCATACGTTTTCATTTAATTTCCAATTCCCCCTTCCACAACATGCACCAATTGAATATATGCTCTGGGAGCCATAAAATGTACCAAACATCTACCTCTTCAAAAGAATGCATTATAATATTTTTCAGAATTTTTTTTGTTGTTTAAAGGTGAAAAAAAAACAAACAATAATCTGATTCACTCCCTTACTTCATGCATCCATAATCTAAATCAAAAACAAAATTTAAAAGCAAGAACAAACTACTGCTGCAAGTTTTTGTAAGTCCACTTTCTCTGTACATACAAACTGCTCACTACTGAAGGGAAAAAAGAATATAATCCATGGTGTCTGCTGATTCAAAGGGGAAAAACAAGGCTGTCATTAGTATCCAAAAACTGGTACATGTATGGTCTGGTTTTATAATGTATATTTCTTTCTCTCTTCTGTTTTTCATATCCAAAACTTCTAAATGCTATTTTAGGGGCACAGCAGATTAGATTCCAGCACTTGGTGAACAGAATTCACAAGCTGTGACAAAACTCTTGTCATCTTCAGGGTGCAATTTTGTTTATATACACTGTATGTATATGTTTCTTTTAGATTTGGCTGCAGTGGGCTGGCCATGGTTCAAGTGGGACTATAGCAGTACGTGGGTCAGGGACAGTCATTTTGGCTATGTACACATTCATAGTCGGTCCATGGCTTCCAACTAGTAGCGCTATTTCCGAAGGTCTAATACACAAACCTGTAAGAGATTAAATTAATCAACTAGTATGTTCAGAATTTTATTGTACATTTTGTGTTTAACTCTTTTGTAGTACAATTTGCAATCTGTTCCTTAGTTCCAAATTCATGAAACTGGTAAAGCATAATAATCGTAGAAATGGGCACTTAACCAATTGATATTGGACAGATCATTAAGTAGGTTAAGCAGACAACCATGAACTAATACTATGGGGGAAGACCCATGGCTAAGATTTTTTAGAAGATCCTAATAAAAAGAGAAAAACATTCAAAATAGACCATTCCCTATTGCTTGGACCCTAATGAAAGATATCACAGCTTATATTCAGATACAGCTTCAATAAACAGCTCCTGGCCATGCTCTTTCCATCTTCCCTTTACTTTTGGAGCACTGGAAGCCATCCTAGTTTCTCTGTAAAGGGCTGGCCAACCTATCACATTTCTCAATGTAGGAAATGCCTCTAATACCATATGTCTTGGGCCAACAACATTCTTCTGTGGGGAGAAGGTAGACGCAGGCATTAAAAATTCAAAGCACACTCTGCTATATTTAATTTCATTAACAAGGGTTTACATTAAAAATAACTGACCATTTCTTGCTTATAAAGGCACTGCTTGCAAAAGCCTAAATTTTATTTACATTATTTGAATATAATAAACATGAACGGATATAACATTCAGGGGGAAAAAAAACAGTATTGATCTTAAAATTTATTTTGAAAAGAACACTTTTGTTTCACTACCACGAGAAGCCACATGTCGTGTGCGGCCCCACACCCACTTCGGAAATACTTTACTATACTTACTGAACCATCTGATGCACTGGCTCCAACTTTGTCTCCTGCTGCATTCCAACAAACTTCAAAAATCCCACCTGTTCCCCGATAGCTGTGGACTAGAGCACCTGTCTAAAAAAATAAAAAACAAAATCTTAATCATTGTATCATTGTGAATACAAAAAATGGGACAAAAAATATTTCATGATCTTATTTCCAGCAACCAGAGACGGGACTTAGCTTCAACTAGAAAATAAGTACAAGTTCTGAAACTCTACAGATACAATGATTCTTTTATAAAAAGGTAATACTAGCCTGCTCTCAAAAAGTTACTCACACATTCAGTTTCTCCCCTGTCAATGATCACTCTTGGCTAAGGTATCTTTGCCCTCTGAGACAGCTAACAGCTAGCAATAAACATTTAGTATATGACATGAAGGAAGTTTTTGTTGTTGCTGAAGGATGAATGAGTTTAGCTGACACACAAAGAAACAGAATTAATTCGGAATTTCTTAGACAAAACATCCCCAAAACAAAGTACAACAAACTAGTAAAGACAATTCCACTATAAGTCTGTTATTCACTCTATATAGCACAGGCCTTAAACTAGGGGAGATAAAAGAAGTTAAAAGAATATATGGTACGTACATTCTACTTAAAAGATGCCATAAATTAAAATAAAAACCCCACAGCCTGGAATAATAACTATCTCATCAATTTAGATTAATCTTTAAGTGTCACTAAGTTATTTTATTCCTTCAGCAATGAAAACCAAATTCATTCAGCTACCCATGAAAAAAACAAAACAGTTTAAAAATGTCTTTTCCTATGAAGCCAGTTACACAGGGCAGTGGGCAGAGGTCCTGCTGGGAAAACCAGAAAACCATGAGAAACGTGACTCTGGTGTTCTGCCCTGACAAATCAGCAAAGTGACCTCTGCAGCTTTACAGTAACATGGGACGTCAAGCTAGAGGTAGCAGATCTCCCTAAAAACAACATGACAACAATTCACATACTTTGGAAATACCGCCCCCCCCCCCACACTGAGGGCCCACCCAAGTTAACCACTAGGATAGGAGACGGGTTTCCCTCCAATACTGCCCCCCACGGCCCACCCAAGTTAACCACTAGGATAGGAGATCAGTTTCCCTCATTTCCTTTTCAAATTCAATCTTAGGATGTGCTGCAAACCACACGTGCTCTTCTAAGGCTCAACAGTCAGACTGGGAAGGCTCAAATGGTTTTCTTTTCTACTTAAAATTCCCCATAATATATGAGATTTTGAGTTTAGTAGGCCTTGAAGATTTATGGTTTATGAGGAAAGAATGGACTAGAACCAGCAAAATCTAAAGTTTCTGAGTTATAGAACGTAAAGTCCATAGTTGACCCCAAATGCACACGGTCTACAGTCAGTTTGTCAGGGTTAAACAACAAACAGCTTTCTTTCAAAAGCACTTTTCAATCTCTAAGCTTGAATTAGGCTAAAATGAATCAAAATAGCATGGTCGACAATGCAGAGCTATAATGTTTAAAAAGGCAAATGGATCCCTATGTAAGGAGGAACTACTCTTTCAAGTTATTCCAAGTATGATGTTGGTGCTTTGAGGGGGTTCACTGGGTAGTATGGACATGTAACAATGGGGATTCTTCTCAGCCACCAGCATGGTGTGCTCTTCCATCTGTCAACATCGTCTGCTGTTTCCTTTCTCAGAGTTTCATAGTTCTCCCTGTAGAGACCCTTCACATCTTGTTAGGTACAGTCCCTGGTATTTCATTTTCTTTGAAGCTACTGTGAAGCGAACTTTGTATTTGATTTGATTCTCAGTTTGACTGTTATTGGAGTATATGAAAGAAACTGACTTGTGACCACTGATTTTATATCCCAAGACATTATTGTACTTCTTGATTACTTCTAAGAGTCTTGTGGTTGAGTCCCCAGGGTTTTTGTGGTATAATACTATATCAGCAAAGAGTGAAAGTTTGACCTTTTTCCCCTTCGAATACCCTTCATAGTCGTCTCTTGCCTGATTGTATTGGCTACAACTTCCAGCACAATGTTGAAAAGTAGTGGTGATGGAGGACATCCTTTTCTGGTTCCAGTTCTAAGCAGAAAAGCTTTCAGTTTTACTCCATTCAGTATGATAGTAGCTGTGAGTTTGTTGTAGATGGCCTCCACCCATTTAAGAAATCTCATCTATGTCTATTCTTTTAAGTGTTCTTGTCAGAAAACGATGCTAAATTGAATGCTTTTTCTGCATCTATTGAGAGAATCACATAGTCTTTGTTTTTGCTTCTATTTATGTGGTGAATTACATTTATGAATTTACATATGTTGAACCAACCTTGCATCCCTGGGATGAAGCCCACCTGATTATCATGTATAGCTTATAGCTGTATTCTATTTGTTAGAATTTTATTGAGTTGTTTTGCATCAACATTCGTTAGTGAAACTGGTCTACAGTTTTTTTTGTTTGTTGGGTACTTTCCTGGTTTTGTAATCAGGGTAATATTTGCTTCATAGGCGTTGGGAAGAGTTTCTTCCTTCTTGATGTTTTGAAATAGGTTCTGCCGTATAGGTACACAAGCTCTTCTTTGAAGGCCTGGTAGAATTCTGGTGTAAAACCAGCTGGTCTAGGATTTTTTTTCCTGTTAGAAGTTTTTTTTAATTGTTGCTGCAATTTTGGTGTTTGATAAAGAAAAAACCTTGAATAGCCACTGCAATTCTAATAAACAAAAACAAATCTAGAGGCATGACTTTACTAAATTCAGGTTATATTACAAGTTCAAATGATCAAAACAGCATGGTATTGGCACAAAAATAAAGACATAGACATATAGAACAAAACAAAAAACCCAGAGATGGAACTAGCCTGATATACCCATGTGATCTTTGATAAATCAAACAAAAGCATACACTGGGGGAAAGAATCAATATTTAATAAATGGTGCTGGGAGAACTGGTTAGTAGCCACATGTAAAAGACTGAACTTGGACCCACACTTCTCAACTTACAAAAATTGACTCACCATGTATAAAAGATTTAAATCTTTTAAATCTGAGACATGAAATGATAAAAATTCTAGAAAAAGTGAGGGAAAAACTCTACGGATGTCAGCCTGGGGCAAGATTTTTATGAAGATGACCCCACTGGCAAGAGCAGCAACAACAAAAATAAATAAATGGGACCTGATCAAGCTGAAAGCTTCTGCACAGCTATGGACACAACAGATAAAGCAAGTAGACAACCTTCAGAATGGGAGAAGATATTCACATACTACAAATCTGGCAAAGAGCGAACAACCAAAATCTACAGAGAACTCAAACTAATCAACAAGGAAACAATAAACAATCTCATCTATCACTGGGCAACAGACATGAACAGAACCTTGTCTGATGAACACAGATGAATGGCCAACAAACCTGAAAACTGCTCATCATCCCTGATCATCAGAGAAATGCAAATGAAAACCACCTTGAAATATCATCTAACCCTGGTGGGACTCGCCCACGTGACAAAGTCCCAGAGATACAGATGCAGATGCTGGTGTGGATGTGGAGAAAAGGGAACACTTATACCATGTTGGTGAGACTGCAAACTAATACAGCCTCTTTGGAAAGAAGTATGGAGAATCCTCAAAGAGCTAAAAGTAGACGTTCCATTTGATTGCGCAATCCCTTTACTAGGTATCTATGCAGAAGAAAAAAATAGTAATTTTACCATAAGGACATTTGCACTAAAATGTTTATTGCAGGTCGATTCACAATCACAAAGATGTGGAATCAACCCAAGTACCCATCAACTCACGCATATATAAATTAACTACAGTATCAGTATACCATGGAATACTATTTCAGCCATAAAAAAGACGGAGACTTACATCTTTTGTATTTCCCTGGACGGAGTTGAAACACATTCTTCTTAGTAAAGTATCACAAGAATGCAAGCAAGCTTCCAAGGTACTCGAAACTAGTATGAGACTATGAGATGAACAACTGAGACTCCCACACAAAAGAAAAACACAATTAAATTCAAGAAAGGGGAGAGAAGAGAGGAAGGAGGGAGACTGGTAAGCTCTCACCTAACAGGCACAATGGAGGGGTTTCTGGCACACCTACTTGGTGAAGGGCTCAACTACAGTTTGGACTTTATCCAGCAAATGCAACAATGTAAGCTATTTCTAAGTACCCTTACATTAATCTGGGGTCAGGGGCAGAGCCAATGGATTGGATCACCACTATCTATCTCTAATCTGATGTATGTTGGGGCAAGGCTTCAACCATACACCTCCCCAAATGCTTAGGTAACATATCACCCAAGTAATAAATGAAAAAAAAAAACCCAATTAGATGTTTGTATGTTTATATGATGTTTATAGAAACAAAAAGACTTTTTCCTGTATTTAAAATCAACTAGATGCCACTTTACTCACTTTCAAACTTAGAAAAGAAAAAGAGTAAAATGAGAATTCTGATATCCCACAGTGATACAAGAAAATAATATGGATAAGCTGTTGAGGTGCCCTTAAAAGCGTAGTAGTATCTTCCTTTGGTTCTCTACAGTCCTAGTCTCATATTTCATAAAAAATGATTCTGTCACAATGGATTAAGTGTGTGACTGAAAATAACCTAAACATAAGCAATTTACTTTTAGTAAGTAAAAGGAATGTATTTCATAAAAGATGTCACAATAATATAAAATCCAGAAGGCAGCTTAGAAAATATTAAGAAACAAAGAGATCTTTATAGAGAAATTAAGGAACTTTACAGAATAAAAGACAAATAACTGGAGACATACGTATAGATTATAAAATTCTATGGTAACAATTTCCCTATAAATTTTACCTATAAATTCATAGGTAAAATAAAGGCAGTCATAAACAAAATCCATAGCTACTTTTGGGGGGTAAATATAAAGACTAAAGTGCTAACAACAGAAAAGCAATTTTGAAGAGTAAGAGGGGTTAATAAAGTTAAATTTAGTATACAAAACTGTGTTACTGATTCAGAATATACAAGCGTATCAATGGAATAGAAGAGTCTATAAACTAATCACACACACACACCTGATAAATAAAAGCAGCAGCATTATGAAACCAGTTAAAGGGACAATGAATTATAATGAGACAACTGATTGCATATATGGAAAAATAATTGTGTATCCCTACCTCACACCACATATAAAGATCAGTTCCAAAGGAGTTAAAAATTTAAAAGAATAAAGCTTAAGTAACTTCATGAAAAAAAATCAGAGGCCTCAATGACATCTACATGAGGAAGAATGTATCAAGCTACCTATGAAAAGCACCAATGAGAAGGCGAGCCCAGCTGGGTGCCGTGTCCACCTACAGTCCAGCTACAGGCTGAGGAGAAGGAATGCTCAAGCCCAGGAGTTAAGTTCATCCTGGGCAATACTCTGACATCCTCCCTCTAAAAAATAGTTACTTAAGACCACAAAAGATAGACCAATAAATTCAAACACTAATTTAAAAACTTCTGTATTATAAATACCTCACAAAGAAAATGACAACACAGGAAACTAGGGAGATACTGAAATCCGTATGACCAAGAAGGGTTAGTACCCAGAATACATAATAAAAGCTAACTAATCAATATAAAAAATAAAACAACTGAAAAGTAGGAGCACAGACTCAAAGAAATCAAAGTCCAACTGGATAGTAACTATTTGAAAAGATATTTAAACTCATCAATAAACAAGGAAATGCAAATCTAAAAAATACTATTTCAAAATCCATCAAATTAGAAAAATGTCTAATGGTCTGATAATCACACAAGAGGAAAACAATGGGAAACTCTAAAATATTGCCACTAGTAGTATACATGAGTTAAGCAATTTGGAGAGCAGTGTAGCAAGTATACGCTATGGGCCCACAAATTCCACTCATAAATATATTATAGTAAAGCGTTACAGAACATTCCTGTGCACAAGGCAACAAGTGCCAAGTATGTTCACATGTTGTTTATAATAAATATTTTAAAGACCCTCAATAGGACAATGAATTAAAAATCTGATATATTCATATAATGTTCTAGAGCAGTCAAAACAAATTAGCATTCTAGAGCAGCGGTTCTCAACCTGTGAGTCACGACCCCTTCAGGGGTCGAACGACCCTTTCACAGGGGTCACCTAAATACATCCTGCATATCAGATATTTACATTACAATTCGTAACAGTAGCAAAATTACAGTTATGAAGTAGCAACAAAAATAGTTTTATGGTTGGGGGGTCACCACAACATGAGGAACTGTGTTAAAGGGCCACTGCATTAGGAAGGTTGAGAACCACTGTTCTAGAATGACATGTATTTTTTCCTTTGGGGAAGAGAAAACCCAGTTGAAAAACAAGGAAAAAACATGATCAGATGGTTCATAGAAAAATAAACATAAATCCTTAAATATATAAGACAATTCTCAACCACACTCATAAAGAAATATAAAACTACACTAAAATGTCATTTTTCACCTATAGGTTAGAATGTGAGGAGGTAACATTCTCCTACGTTTCCAGTGATAGTGTAAAATGAAAAAAAGCAGTGAGAAAGAACTAAAGAAGAAAAGAAACTTAATAAAAATAGCTACCAACAAATGAAGCCAGAAGTGGCAAATACTTCCTAGTGTATGCCTTCATATAATCTTTGGTGTTTCCCAAAACATGAATGTATAACTTCATCAAAAATCACTTGCAAATGATGGCTTATGCAAATCAGCTTGTGAAATCAACTTGGTGGCCAGCTACGTGGAAACAGATCACAGTCGTGTGTGTGTGTGTGTGTGTTGCGAAAGCATCACTGCCCATCAAAACCTAATGACTGGCAGGGAGTGAGAGTCCAGTGTCTGCTGTTAAACAACAAAGTAAATCAAACATAAAAACTACAACACTGAGAAGATTAAAAAAAATGAAATTGACAGGCTTTTTTCTCCACTTTTAACAAGTATCTCTAAAGTACCACCCCTGAAGACACAGCATAAGTTTGATTCTGATAAATCAGCCATAAAATCTTGTCCTTTAACACAGTTTTTTGCTGCTGCTCATATATAGCTCCTTCAAGGAAAATGCTTTTAGAAAATAAAACCTGTTGCATACCTAAATACTTATGAACAAAACTGTTGGAAAAAACAAAGAATAAAATAATAATGATAATAATAATAATAATAAAAGAAACCTAAATTCATTTCAAAAATTCATTTTTGATCTTCACTTAGCTGTAAACTCCCCCAAAGAACTGAATTAATGAAGAAGGAAAACCAAAAAGGAAAAGTAAATCTAAGGGTGTCAGACCATTGAAATAACTCAGACATACCTGTGTGTTCCAGATGTGCACACATTTGTCAAAGGAGCCGCTTGCCAGATACCTGCCGTCGGGACTGAAAGCCACACTGTACACGGGTTCCTGGTGTTTTGTCAGTGTGTGGATGCAAATTCCTCGGTCTACGTCCCATAACCTAACGGTAGAATCAAAGGATGCACTGAAACAGAAGGAGAAGACATGATCGGATTAGGTGAGGAGATCCTTCCCACCCTCCCACACATCAGGTACTGACAAATTCTTTAAGAGAAGTAGGTTGGACTGTTAGGAAGAAAGTACCCTGGAAAATGTAAGCTAAACAAGAGAAAAAAGAATTTTTCCCAAGGCCTTGAATTGAAAAAATTCATGAACGAATTTATTCCTTTCTTCTCTAAATAGTTCTTTTTTTAGTGGCCCATGGCTTTGAACACTGAATTGGCCATACTTTTAAATTTATCCTTTTTTAAAACATGCTAAAGAAACTGGATTTTACTATGCCTCAATTACTTGGGTTTTAATCAATATTTGATATCATCAGTTAATATTCGATTATCTCCAGATATAAAAAACCATTATAACCGGAAATATTAATAATATTAATATTAAACCTGTGTTTAAAGGTTCCCATTAAAAATATATTCCTTCTAGGATACGTTTCATGAAATCTAACATAGTTACTAGAAATCTTATTCGTAGAAAACTCATAACAGGAAGATTAAAACAAAAATATCACCTTGCTAACATAAGGTTGGCATTTGGATTATTTGTCCCTGGGCCTGTTGGACTCCATTTGATAGTATAAATTTCTTTATTATGTGCTTGTAAATCATGGACACAATTGTCTTGTTTCATACTCCATATCTAAACAAAAAAAAATGTATATAGTTAGTTTTCTACACAATGGATATACTTAAAATATACTATCTTGCCAGTCCAAAACGTAAGCAATGAAACCAGAATTACAGAAGTCAAGAGACTATTTGCAAAGAAATTCAAATGTAATAGAAATATCTATTGTATGTATCTCTATATTAAAAAAGTTAACTTTAAGCCCTTAAAAATATTCTTACGAGAGAAGATTTAATTAACTATAGCTATTCTTGGACCAATTTATGGCTTTTTGTTAGTACAAATTTCAACATTCAAGAAGTTCCTTAAATAATAATCCTAAAATATTGAAGGCACAGTTTTTATGCTGTTCTTTAAAAAAGAAAAACCAACCAAACAAATAAACCAAAGATCTACATTATAAACTGTTCTCAGAATTTAGAAGAGGGCCAATTTTTTAATGGAGAAAAAATAAATAAGCAACTTATAAATAATATGCTGATGACTCATATAGAACTATAAAAAGTTAAAGATATAATAATTAGGCTCAGCACCTGTAGCTCAAAGGCTTAGGGTGCCAGCCACATACACCCAGGCTGGCAGATTTGAACCCAGCCCGGGCCTGCCAAACGACGACAACAACAACAACTACAACACAGCTGGGTGTTGTGGCAGGGGCCTGTAGTCCCAGCTACGCGGGAGGCTGAGACAACAGAATCCCTTAAGCCCAAGAGTTTGAGGTTGCTGTGAGCTGTGACACCACAGCACTCTACCAAGGGCGACACAATGAGACTCTGTCTCCACCCCCCAAAAGATGTAATAATTACAGTTAAAATAGTAGTAGAGAATATGCTTTTTCCTGAGATGGAAATACACCTGTGTACGTAGATTAAAATATGTGTATTTTTTTTTTAGTAAAAACATTAATAGAAATCTATACCATGGGTATTTCTGGTATAATCACCCCATAAAACATGCCTTGCAAAACTCACAGCTTCCAAACCCAGCAGTTAACCAAAAAAAAGCTGGACTTCAGGTAATGAAGAATGAAGCAACAGCATGCGTGTTTTTTGTATCCTAGGTATTTACAACTCCGAGTAAAATAAATCCGAAAGACACACTTCCAGAACTTATTTCATTAAGCCTATCAGCAGCATTTGACACTTTTGGTGTCTCTCTTCCTAACTGTCCCTGAAATATTCTTCTCCACACACTCTCTCATCTTTCTACTTTGATCATTCCTGTTCAGTTTACTTTAGGAAGTTTATCCTTCTTAATGTGGTGACTGTTATGAGTTTTTTAGGTTTTCTCTGTCCTTACTCTGTACTTTCTCTTTACATGGTCTTATCCATGCCCATGGCTTTCAATGGCTACCCGACCCACCTGCTGAAAATTTTCAAGTTTTTACCTCAAAAAACTCCTGAGCATCAGACCCACCACTTGTCATCTCCACTGGAATGACTCAAAGTCACCGTTCAAGCTCAACGCGATCTTCTCACCCCAATCTGGTATTCCCTCTTCTCAGAGAACGGTTCAATTATACTTCTTCCACCTACATAGTTTCTGTTTTACAATCCTATGTTACCTTCAATTACTAAGATGAAGAAAGGCTTTCTAACAATTCTAGTTCCAGCCTCTCTCTCACTTCAACTATGCCACGAGGCAGGCCCCCTGGACACTAGCCTTCTTTTGTTCATTTCCCCTTTGCGTGCTACATGCTGTTCTAAAGAGAATTTTTCATTTACAACCACTGATGTATATGCGAGCAAGGAAAACTCAAAAGACTAAGGAAACCATTTTACTAGCAATGTTTTCAAGGGCGCCCAGACTTGAGAACTACCTAACTGAAGACACAGCACCCACAAGGTTCCCAAGGTTACATTCAGTTTGTTTATGGCAGGAGAAGCATTTCCCCTCATGAGTTTCACATCTATCAGGCTGGTACTGCCAAAGTCATGGACAAAATTGTTTTCAGGACAGAGTTAGCTACTGCAGAAGAGGGCTCAACGTTTCATTTATTTTGGAGATTAGTAATAGTTGTTCTTTATCCCAAAGTTCTTTTTTCCCTAACTGTGAGAGGTACATGCGCAAACTTTAATTTCACCAACATACACTTTGTAATGGTGAATGCAATTATTAACATGACCCTTCTTGTTACCAATACAATTAACCATTGTATCTGTCTTCTTGACTCACTCAGGGAATACTCAGATAAGTGGTTAATAAAAACATAATAAAACATAATAATAATAAAAACATTATTTTTGGGTGTGTCTACAAGGATGTTTTTCCAGATGAGATTAGCATTTGAATCAGGAGATTGAGTAAAGCAAACTGCCCTCCCCAAGGTGGCTGGGTCTCTCCCAGACCCCTGAAGATGTCAATAGAACAAAAAGGTGGGGGAAGTGAGCCCCTGGCAGTTGCACTAAGAGTCTGGCCTTCTGCACTAGGGCTGGGACTTAGACTGCGGGCACTCCCAGTTTCCGGCCTTAGAATCTGTACTAGAACTTTCCTGGGTGTCCAGATTATAGGACTTTTCAGCCTCCATAATCATGTGAGCCAATTCCTCACAATAAATCTCTGATCGATACATTGTTCCTATTATCTTTGGAGATCCCTTACTAATAAAGTATCATAATTCCCACTGTACAGCCATCTTTTAATAGAATTTATTTGCTATATTCAAGTATTTTTATATATTTTAGAAAATGTAATATATAAAAAACAAGGACTAACCATTAAAAAGTAGGAAAAGTCCTCGCTCAGGCTTAAACATTCAATGTAAATGTGACGTTCTAAATGGTCTTAAAATGGCCAGAATAGCCACAATGCATGACACTCCCATCCCATTTTTCCCCCTTAACTGAATTACCTTCAAAGTCATGTCATCAGAACAGGAGGCCAGGAGATTGCCAGTTGGGTCCCACTTGATAGCATTTACTTCATTCTAAAAATAATAGAAAATATTCATTCACATTTTCATTTTATAGACTGGGTTGCTGTTTACATATTCAGCATACATATTTCAAAACTATTCTGAAACACTGTTCATTGTAATCACCTTAATGGGGAGAAAGGTTTCTTACCGTATGTCCTTGGAATGTTTTAATAGGTCTGTCTTGTCCTAGTTTACAGACATGGATGCACATGTCGGTACTACACGAGGCAAAGGTGTTGTTGCTCTGCCAATCGACATCCAGTGCTGGCGCTGGGAAGGAACCGAGAGGGCTGTGCGTTACTCCACGACAGTGCTCTAGGCTGGGAGCTCCAGCTACAACCACGGCTAGACTAACCAGAGACGCTAGCAGGTGCCTCAGCACTGTACGTTTTAAGATACTAAGAATAAAACTAAAACTAAAGTATTTACACATCACAAGTATTGGTTTCAATCTCTGAGAACAGAGCCTAATAGGAAGCACACTGGCAACCAGCGTGATCCGCAGAGCCTGCACTGTAAATTACCAGCCCAGGGTCTTGGGTTCCCTTTTTAAAAATAAAAAAATTAAATACGATGGTATTCTTTTTACTTCTAAAATTTGAGAGTGTTCAATGGACAATAAACCCTTGTTCTGCCATGGCCTAACTAGTAAGCCTAACCAAGTCACTTAACCTGTCATGGTCTTTCTACATACAAAAAGGGGGGGGGTGAACATACAGGCTAAATACATTTAATCTAAAATCCAAAATGCTCCCACATCTGTAACTAAGTGATAACATAATACTACAAGTGGAAAATAGTGAAAAACTGCATATTAACACAAACTTTATTTCACATACAAAATTAGTGGAAAATGCTGTATAATGCTATGTGTATAATGTTTAAACTTGGGTTGTATCCCTAACACATCTCATTATACAAATGCAAATATTCCAAAATCTGGAACACTTCTGGTCCTACGTATTTAGGATAAGGGATGGATACGCAATCTGCACCCCCACTGCGCTCAGTACACAGAGAGCCTGTGAAGACCAAGTGAGGTAATTTGTGTGTAAAGGACTCTGTAAACGGCAAAAGGTAGACAAACGTTACACTGGTCCAAGTGTCATTACCATTATCATCTACTCAACTAATAAACAGAATATTGCGTATGACTTCCAAATACATTTTCTTCTAAGAAATTCTTGTCAAATACTTTTTAGAATCTATTTTGTATCAAATACCTCTTAAAACCCATTGAATTTAAAATCTTGGAACCCCTACAGCTGTCTAACATTTAAATATTTAGTCTGATGTTAGCTCCAACATGATCAAATGTTCTTTCTCATCGGATTCCCGTTGCCAGGTGAAGGGGCTGTCCGTAATTAGCAACACAGATTAAGGTAATGATATTAAGTAACTGGGTTAAGCAGTGAGAACATACCAAGAACACTGGGTTTAAAGCACAGATTGACAAACCCACACATGGGACAAAAATAGTTTTTACATTGCAATTAGTTGGGGATCTAAGGAATTCACATCAGTATGAAAAGCACATGAAACTTAACCCCTGATTTAGAAGGAAAACTTAAGACACAAGGAAAAAGCAGGAGAGTCAAAGTTAAGTTACGCATGCTAATCATTAGAAATGCAAAGTATTTAATAAAGATGATCAGCGCTGTGTCCATGAGAAGGAAAAACAGAGGCAGAATCTCACTGTATGTGATTTTAATAACTGGCTATGTTACGACTAAACCTGTTATAAACAAGGGTCTTCAGCAATCACAGTGACGAGCTGCCTGGTGCGTCATGCACGGGAACTCGCAGCGAAGGACAGGAGCAGTGAAAGGAAGAGGGCAACAAAGTGTTAATGACTCAGAAAGGAAAACATAATTAGGATTTTCACAACTATGTATAGTAAGACACAAGACTACAGGCAAGAGTGAAACTGATTTCATTAACTGGCTAAAGACAAATCAGGT
Source organism: Perodicticus potto (assembly GCA_963574655.1). Lineage (NCBI taxonomy): Eukaryota > Metazoa > Chordata > Mammalia > Primates > Lorisidae > Perodicticus > Perodicticus potto. Next base: position 13,324 of record CAUYRH010145868.1, on the reverse strand, counting down.
AAAACTAATAGCTCAAAAAAGCTAATGATAATAATATGACCAAACATTAAAAAACTAGTTTTGGGTACATGTCAATGATGAAAAACCAGGTATCAGGACAGTACTTGAATTAAGTCAATTTATACAGGAAATAAAAACTTGCAAAATAAGGTAAAAAATATTTAAAATGGGAAGAAAGTTAGAATAAATACATAAAATTTTAACACTGCAAGTGTTACGAAAAGCATGGTGACATATAAAAATATTAACATAGGCAGCGCCCGTAGCTCAGTGGGTAGGATGCCAACCACATACACCCAGACTGGTGGGTTCAAACCTGGCCCAGCCAGCTAAACAGTGACATCTGCAACAAAAAAGTAGTTGGGCGTTGTGATGGGCACCTGTAGTCCCAGCTACTTGGGAGGCTGAGGCAAGAGAATCACTTAAGCCCAAGAGTTGGAGGTTGCTATGAGCTGTGATGCCATAGCACTCTACCCAGGGTGACATAGTGAGACTCATTTTTTTTTTGACAAATTCACCTTTTATATAAAATTTCAGATTCTGAGAACTCTCACCAAGTTTAAAAAAAAAAAAAATCAAGAATCAGGTACCCTTAGAGCTGGCAAGCTAGTGAACTACATGCTGGACGTCTGACTCCTGTCCCGCACCTGCCCTGCCCTCCAGAGCTCGGCACCTGTGCAGCGTGTCCACCTCCCAGGTCTGAGCAGCCCCTGCTGCAGGTTCCCAGTGCAAACCTCACACACCTGCCCTCCTCTGCGGTACCCAAGGGCTGGTGGGATGCAGTTTACTCAAAGGGAGAGAGGGGAGATTGAAAGACCTAGCACACTTTGTTGAGGGTAAGAGAAACTCCAGTAATGACACTCCAAAGCTCTCTCTGGACCAGGAGACACTGGGCCGTCTTCACCAGAACTCACTTCCTTCCTCAGCTTCCTCCCTTTTCCCCTTCCTGCTTCCCATGTTCCTTTTTTGTTTTTGTACTGGTTACCTTTCTATTCTGAGGACAACATATAACCTGGTTCAGAGTACATTTTTACTTTTAACTTGAATGTAATAATAATGAGTCAATCAAACTATTTTTAACTATTAATCAGGTTGTACAACCAGGCTTTGAGCTTCATTTTATTTCTGCTTCCCATGTTTCCTCATAGATACTGCACTCAAATGTATGGCTCGGGGCCTGCCTGTGTTTTTGGAGAATCCAACCTAAATCAGCTAGTAAACAAAAAACACCGGCCAACTTTTCCCAGCACAGTGTGAACACTGCCTCTGACAGCAGCGCAGATGACCGATCTGTTCACTCACCAGGCTGCTCTCACCTTCATCCCGCACCACACTCCTCCCATGCTCTGCAGCCCAGAAAGGCTGGCTACCACAAAGTGCATCTCCCAGGCTCTAGACAAGCTCATACCCCGAGAGACACTGCCAGGTGGGTGTCCTGGCAGGGACCCCTCTCCTCTACGGCTCCAATTCCTACTGGACAGGCTCAGGTCTCCTGCAGTGCTAATCTGTGAGTTACCTCACATTCCTCTCTCATTCTTCTCACTCTGCAACTATTACCTTGTATCAAATTCCCTGTAAAACCTACAAAGAACTCAAGCAAATCAACAAGAAAAGAAAACCGTTTAGTAGTTTCTTATCAAGCTAAATATACACATACTACACAATATAGCCTTTCACCTGTTAAGTTTTCTGAAGAAAGTAAAAATGCTCACATAAAGACTAGCACATGAATGTTGATAGTTTTATTTGTAATAGTTGTAAACTGAAACAATACAAATTCATGTCAATAGTTGATCAGATAGACTGTGGTACAGCCAAATAAAGGAATACTACCAGCCACAAAAAGGAATGTGCCATGAAAATGTTACAGCATGGAAGAGTTCAAAATAATCATGCAGGCAGCACCTGTGGCTCAATGGGTAGGGCGCCGGCCAATACACTTGGACCAGCTAATGCAACAATGACAACTGCCACAAAAAAAAAAAAAAAAAAAAAATGCCAGGCATTGTGGCGGTTGCCTGTAGTCCCAGCTACCTGGGAGGCTGAGGCAACAGAATTGCTTAAGCCCAGGAGTTTGAGGTTGCTGTGAGCTGTGACACCACAGAACTAGGGCTACAGCTTGAGACTCTGTCTCCAAAAATCATCATCATCATCATCATCATCATCATCATCATCATCATCATGCAGACTGAAAAAAGCCAGACCGAAAAAGAGCAGTGACAGACTGGGGATAGGAGAGGGACTCACAAAGGGGCAGCGGGACTTTCTATCCATTATCTTGAGTGTGGTGACAGCTTCAATGGTGTATACACATATCAAAACATTAACAAATTGTTCAAGTTAAATACATATACTTCATTTTATGTCAATTATGCCTCAATAAAACTTTTTAAAAACAAAAGCACAGCTAGAAAGAATACCATGAGTAAACTGAGGCTTATTTGTCTATAAAAAGACTTCAATGCTATCTACCTCATCAGGCCACATTCAGGACTACCTAGGATGAAAAGAACGTCACTGCTAGCACAAAGCTGGTACTCATCAATGTGGCAGCCAATCATGGCACCACACATATACCCAATCCAGCTTTGTGTCACTCTTAGCACATATGAGAGAAGTTGAACAGCCAGAGGCCTCAGAGAATTCTACCTGGGTAAGGACTAGAAGCAAAAGGTGAAGAGGATGCAAAGTGGCTAAAAGAAAAAAACAGATGCACAAATGCTATTATCAGCAGGTAGCTTTAATCAAGCTGATTGCTTTACACGATGCTTGCAAACCTACTCAGATACTACAGAAAATTGTTTTCATCTTATTTAGCTTGTTTAGTCACAGGGAGGGAGGGAGGGAGGGAGGAAGCCACCAAAATGCCTGAAGCTGCAAGTTTCCCATTTAAAGGTAATGCTGTGCCCTTGCCTGTTCATAAAAGGTTATTGGGAAAGATTTCAGAATAATTGGGATTATTTCATCAGCCTCCTAAATCAGAACTCTCCTTAACTACAATAAAATCCTGAAAGCAGCCAGGCTGAGGCTCAAAGGAGTAGGGCGCCGGCCCCATATACCAGAGGTGGCGGGTTCAAACCCAGCTTGGCCACAAAAAAAAACTGCAAAAAAAAAAAAAAAAAAATCCTAAAAGCAGCAGCTAAACCATATAGTACTAAAATTACTACTCTAATAATTTACTGAGAATCGTGTTACAGTTTAACATCACTCAGCCACTCTAGTCAAGACCTCTGGCCTTCTGATTTCAGGATCTCAAGATCATTCATTCTTTTTTAAGCATCTAAAGAGGCAAAATCAAGCTTCATCTTCCTCTGCTGCACCTTTCAATAAAAGGATTTGTTATGTGAAATTTGGATTCAATAAAAGGCCAATTTAAGGATCAGGAAGACCATAAGTTTCCGTAAGGCTCCAGGTCCCCCAACCACAAGGCTGAAAGGGAGGGCAGGTACCAGAATCCAGCTCTCTCAAGTTGAACACCGGCAGGGAAGCCGGAAAGAGCACTGTCTGGGAGGGATTAGACTGATCGGATTTAAGTATCAGACTGAATACTTTTTAAAATATAAATCCATCTTCATCACTACAGCTCCAACAAGAATGGGAAGCCTTTTCATTTCATGTACACGGGAGGACTGACTTAGATATGTTACTCCAACGTTAGAGAAGCCAATAATATCTAAAATTTTAGGAGTTTATAAAATACTTTACATGTATAATTAGTTTTATCCTCATAATAAACAGGCATTATTATTATTCCCGTAGACCAGTGATTTTGAATTGGCATGCCATGAGAAGATCTTAGGTGTGCTGCAAAAATTTTAAAGATCATTAATTAAATTATTTTTGAAAGAAGTTCAAAGCAGAGTAATTTAAGTGTGCTGCAGAAGTTTAACTACAGGTTCAAGTGTGCTGTGAGATAAGAAAGGTGGAAAAACACTGCTCTAGACAGTGAAAATTAGGCTCAGGAAGATTAAATGATGTGCTCAGTCCTCAAGTGTAAGTGGACTGAATGACGTTCATCTCCCAACCTTCTGATTCAAAAGTCTATGCTGGCTTGGCACCTGTGCCTCAAGTGGCTAAGGCACCAGCCACATATACACCAGAGCTGGTGGGTTCGAATCCAACCCAGGCCTGCCAAACAACAATGACAACTACAACCAAAAAATAGCCAGGCTTTGTGGCAGGTGCCTGTAGTCCCAGCTACTTGGGAGGCAGAGGCAAAAGAATCACTTAAGCCCAAGAGTTGGAGGTTGCTGTGAGCTGTGATGCCGCTGCACTCTACCAAGGGCAACAACTTGCGGTTCTGTCTCAAAAAAAAAAAAAATCTATGCTATCCTGGAGAAGATTTAGGGAATTAAAAATAAAACTATGTTCGTTTTATTGTATCACACCACCTCCAATTGCACCAGGCTGTGAATGTCTCCTTTATGGTACATTTCACAGAAAATGTCTGATGGCCTCAGACAATTAACAGTCTGAGTGGAACATCAACTTCTGAAAGGACTAGTATCAAGAATGATACTTCGTATTTCAAGATTTTGAATGAATTATATGCTGTTAAAAGTTTAATTAGAAAAATAGAAGAAAGAAATTTACCTGAATGAAAGGGAAACTGCTGCTTGGCTTCACCAGTATGTGCATCCCAAATAATCGTGGTCTGAGATTAAAAGGAAAAGAAAAATAAATTGCCATGAAAAGGATTTTATCAAAGATGCATAAATTAGATGCCTAACTATATTAAAGTAATATGAAACATCAATGTGGATTTATTTTATCCCAAACAGTACAACGAGGCTATACTCAACTTTGGGAGGAAATTAGGCAGTTTAATTTTTCCCTGATGATTTTGCCTCAGTCAACTTACTTCAGATAAAAGCTGCTGGTTGTCCACAAAGTGCCAGGCATTATATCAAATTACTAAGAAACCCCACAGCAGTAATGTATTTAATATAAGATTCTTACAGCTGTTTAGCTATAAGGAAAGTCTCAGTTAACAATGTAATCAGTTAGTTCTCGATATTGAAAGATTCTTAAAGCCCCCATTTATACAAAAAAAAAAAGCTTGAATTTTGACAGTATTTAAAAGAAGGACTGGAAGTACAGTTTGGTGGCAGTGACCCCAGCAGGGTTTTGCCCCCTGCCCAGCACCCACTTGTCTCTCCTTTGTCACTTCACTGCTCACTGGACATAAAACCTGAACCAGGTCCTCCCCGTGTCCCTGGGTGACACAACAATAAGTCATCAGCATGGCCCTTCCCGGAGGTGCAGCAGAGGAGAGGACCCAAGGGAAGGGAGGGGCCGTGTTTTCTGCTCATCCATATTCACTAGTCTAGTTAGGTGAAGAAAACTGGGCAGATGGCGCCTTTTTTAAAGTTTCAACTAAGTACCAAGAGTTAGGCTAACAAATGGCTCCAGTAGCTTGGACAGATCACTCCAGAGCCACATCCACTGATAAACCAGAAACCGTAGAAAATGTAGAAACCATATAAGTGAAGCAAAAAGTGCAGGAGCTATGACATTCATTACGGCTCAAATTGTAAAAGAAACGAGAAGCAATAATATGGATAAAGAACATAGGACATTTTGATGAGTAGATTTAGGAATGAGCTGACAGAAAATCTAAGAAAGCATTTCTTATCATAAACTCATGCTTGAATTTCCCAAATGTGAATGTTTTGTTCGTGTGATTAGCAGAGAAGAGGAAGTACTGCTTTTAGTTAAACCCTGTAATCCACTGACCTTCACAAACTTAATTCAATGTTCTTTTTACCTTGTCTACTCCAGCACTTAGGATAAAATTTCCTTTCTTATTCCACTTTAATGCAAATATAGGGCCTTTATGCTGCCCTAAGGTGCTAGCAAGGTTACCTAGAATTCAAAAAGAAAAACTTTAAAATTACTTCCAACTTTATATTAGATCAACAATCAACTAAAAAGAAAAATGCTTCATTTACCATCTTTAGTCCATATTCTGGCAAATCCATCATATGAACCAGTTGCTAGAAGTGTACCTTCACTCTGTGAAAAAAAAAAACATTTTTCTATTACATAATCAAAAGAAGACACTTAATAGTTAACCAAAATATTTCATGTCTAAATCCTAAATACACCTGTGCCGGGTCCCCTGGGATGGGGTGCAGGGAAGGCCGTACCTGCCATGAGCCCAAGCTATGCCACCACCCCGAGGGTCCAGGTTGCGGGACGGTGATGACCCCTCGGACCCCCTGGCACAGCTCCTCGGCCCAGGGAACACTGCAAGGTACATTCGGGAGAAGCATGCCAGGAGCTCAGACCTCACTGCAGCGTGGGGGCTGTCCTTTCCGGGGTTTTCTTTCCCCTGCCCGGTAAGATCCTTCTGGGGCGTCTGGCTCCAAGGGAGCGTGAGTCAGAAACCTGGACTCCAGGGACCATGGTTTCTCAAAGCTGAGCGGCGACTTCCCAGAGCCACACATGACTCGGTGGGGACAGTCCCCCGGGGCGCAGTGCACGGCCCCTCACCCCGCGCTCTCCATCCCCTGTGGGACCATTCTGTGGGCAGAGGAGGGCTCCTCCTTCTCCTCTGAGGATCTTACCTGCTAGAACCTGAGTGAACGTAATAGGTATTTAAACATCCCTTTGGAACACTGTTAAGACGCCAAGGTTCACATATTATAAACCATAATTATTTACTGTTCAGCCTTTTAATAAAATAAATAAATAAATAAATAAATCCTAGATACAGTGCACCTTGACATCTGCTTCAGAACTTCTCAGTTTCACCTATTTGTGAGCACTACCAAAGGCCTACAGAGCCCCTGCTGGACGCAAGCCTCACCCCCAAATCTCAGCACAGCAGTAACTGCTCTGGGGGAGGGTCAGCTTCACCACACTCATCTCACGCACACCACAGGTCTCCAGTTTTTCACAGACGCATACATCTAAGAATGGAGGTAGGGTGGGTAGGTTAGTATGAATCAAATTTATAATCTTATAATGATTTAACAGAAGTGAAAAAATCTTCCTAAATATTTAACTATGATTAGAAGTTTTTGCCCATCCTTCTATATCTTTTACTCTCTACAAAGTGTGTATGATCCATACAATGTTGTTGCTTCAGATAACAAGATTCTTAAACACTTATATATTTCTTTGTTAATTCCTTCCCACTCTGAAATATTTACCAATAAAAAGAGCAACACAAGGAAAAGAACAAGGGAAGAGTGAGGCTGACCTTACAGCTAATGAAGAGAGTACAACCGTTTGCTCTACTACAAGGAAAAACCCATACAATTTCCTCTACATTTATATCCCTTGCTGTGCCTTGCCTTGATGGGTGGTGTCAGTTAAGGACAGATCTCACTCTACGCAAATGCAAAACTTATAGATTAATAAAAGAGGCTCTTGGGGGAATGAACAAACCTTACTTAGTTACAGAATAGAATCCTGACTACTTGGTGCCTTCTGGAGGTTATTTGGTAAGGGCATTCAAAACAAAATCATCCGTTTCATACCTTTCATTCAAGTCATTTTGTTATTAAGGCAAGTGACAAACAAATACTGGCTCTGGTAACTGCAGATCGTGTTAGGACCTGGAATTCCCTCGGGGTTCTGCCTGAGTAAGAAGGAGCCACGTGGAAAATGGCAAAAGCTTCTTTCCAGATTCTGTACAACATCAAGTTCCATCTGAACTACCAGTCTTGAAATGTTTATTAGGTCATTAAATCTGAAATGTCCAATTTTGAATCAAAGTTTAAAGTTTATTACATTTCAAATAAGAAGCAGTACAATTCATCAAAGTATGTGCCCAAAGTATCCACAGTTTTCCTATCTTAAGGATAGCAGATTGCGTATGCCAGCAGCAAAGAACCCTGGATGGAGAGAGAGGGGCGATGAGATCTCAAAAGACACTGTTCACTGCTTGTTGAGAACTGAGCATTATTTCTTGCAGGAAGCAGTCTAAAGCCTAGAAGCAGCAGTAGTCAGTTGGTGCAAGGTCTGGTGAACATGGTGGATGACAGAGTCTCCAAGTCCAGCTTCTGTAATTTTAGCAGCACTGTTTGTACAACACATGGTCTGTTGTTGTCTTACAAGAGGATTGACCTGTCTCTACTGACCAATCTTAGCTGCTTAATCGTAAGCATCCTCTGGGTGGTGCCTGTAGCTCAGTGGTTCCCGCACTGGCCACGTGCACCAAGGCTGGCAGGTTCAAACCTGGTACAGGCCAGCTAAACAATAACTACAAAAAAAAAAAAAATAGCTGGGCGTTATTGTAGGCACCTGTAGTCCCAGCTACTTGGGAGGCTGAGGAAGAGAATCTCTTAAGCCCAAGACTGAGGTTGCTGTGAGCTGTGACACCACAGCACTCTACTGAGGGCGACATAGTGAAACTCTGTCTCAAAAAAAAAAAAAATCATAAGCATCCTCATGTTGTCCAATTGTCTGCAGGCGGCACCTGCTGGACTGACTAGATTTCACAAAGCTGTGTGGACCAGCACACAGACACCATCAGCTTTTACTGATGAATATTCAGTTTGGGTCTATGTTCCGGCACTTCCTCTTCATTCATTCAATGTAACAAATGCTTATGATTGTCAAAAAGAATCCATTTTTCATCACACGTAACAATATGGTGCAGAAATGGTTCACCTTTATGTTGTGACAGAAAAGAAAGGCAATTTTCAGGAGGATTTCTCTTCTCTCACTTAATTCATCCATCTATCCGCTTCTTTACACCTTGACGATTTGTTTCAAATGGTCCACTATCACTGGTGCATTAACATCAAACCTGCTGCTACTTCACACACAGGTTGAAAAGGACTCTCTTCCACTATAGCTTTTTGCTCATCATTATCCACCTTAGCCTCAGATCATCCACGTGGCTCAGTTTCAGATAAAATCTGAAGAGAACTTCTCAAACCATCAGGCTGCTGTGTGTCCATTAGCCACATCCTTCCCACACACTTCGTCGGTATTCTGAGCTGTTTGGGTAGCATTGGTTCATGATGGAACTCATATTGAAAAATAACACAAATTTTTTACTTATCCATGGTTTCAAAAAGAATTGCTCTAAAAACATGTGAAAGATAATTACAAACAAAAATGTGCATTTGAAAGAATGAGGCTGTCTCTTCACATTTAAACATGCACACAGTGACAAAGTGTGATGTCAGAGATATTAAAGGTCAAACTTAGTATTCAAGGAAATTGGACATTTCATACTTAACCTAATTGTTCTAGAACTACTCAGGTTTTAGTAGTAAAAGAATACTTTAAAAATTAGACATCTCACAGGCTCTTACATTAGTAATGGGAAGGAATTGCCAATTGAGGATATTTTCTCCTTTTCAGTAAAATATTCAAATTCACAGTGAAAAAAAGTCCATACTTCACAAATGTTATACAACTTGTAGTTCAGAATCACCAAGCTCAAAAAACCAATATTCATGAATCATCCTTTTCAGTGTAAACTGTAGATTTCCCTAAATTAACGTGATTACTGGGCCAGGTCGTACAGATAGCTATAAGGTCTGTGATCTACTAGGGATGCATGTTAATTCTTTGTCCCGATCCTACAGGCAAATTATACTGCAAGTGCTAACCCCTTCTTAAATGTTTAGAATTGTCAATACTTTACAAAAGGAAAAGGTTAAATACACTGCTATAAATTCTCGAAGAGAAATATTAAAAATGTCTACCTACAGATATTCTAAAACTAAAAGCTAAAGTTGGGATCATCATTTTTTTAAAGACAGATCTCACTGCTTGGGAATGGGATTGGAGATCCTCTGGAAAGCCCCACAAAAAACTGGAGAAGCCAGAGGAAGAAAGAACGTTCATCTGCCAAGGAAATGAAGCTCACTCCTGATATTTTTTACAACACTAAAATGATCTATGGCTTAGGGGCCAGGGACAGCATGCAGGTGAGAGGTGCCCTGGAAACTGAAAGTTTGAAGATTTATAAACAACACAAATCAAACTAGTTTTAAGTCAGAGTAGCTAAGTTATCCTGAAACATGCTGAGTCACATACAGGATCTGAGAATTCTCAGATTCTAAATAGTTAGAATAAATCTTGGAAGTAATCTAGACTAATGGCCCCTAAAAGACAGTTGGCAATGAAATTGTATCAGTTCACGACACAGTGAGAAAAACATTCTCTCCCAACTAACAATTCATCTGTTAAACATATAGTATGTTGTCTGTTAATCTAATTGTTCTAGAATTTACTGTTACTATGCTAGGGATATTCATCTATTACTGCATTTATGTGGGTGCCATTTGCACACTTCCACTTCATACGTACAGAAAATGCAGCACAGAGCACCCAGGAGCAATTCCACCCAGTATATGCTGCTAAATGAGCAGTGGGGGCAGGACTGGAGCTCAGTCTGACAGCTCCACGGCTCGGAGTGGGGACTGCCAGTCTGTTGTTAGTAGGTAGTGAAATCCAAGAGTATCTGAACGAACTCTGCCACCATTCTGAGGCTCTGAGGGTTAAGTTTATCAGTCACGTTATGCCTCCTAGACAACAGGGATACTCACATTCCAATCTAGAGATGTTACATCCTTGTTGCTGGGAACGTCTTGCCCTCCTTCTCGTATACAGTGTCTGAGGACTAACTGGGTGGAGCCACTAGTGCTGTTCTCACTAAGATTCCATATTCTTGCTGTTGAGTCCCCAGACCTACAAAGTACAATGTACTTTAAATTCTCATGACATTCTTAAGTATCAGAGTCAAAGCAACAAATTGATATCCTATTACTAACAAGGCAAATATAAACTAGACTATCAGAGATCTGCATTTCTAGTATATTTCCCCATTCTACTTTTTGGGCGAGCATTGCTGAAGTGGTTATGTTTAAACAAAACTTCTAAAATTACTTCATGAAGAAGTAAGATTTGCAGAAACAAAATGACTACAAATAAGCAACAACAACAAAAAACCTTGAAAATATTAAGTAATATATTTATAAAATGTGTTAATCATTCAGTAACATATTTTAAAAAGCTATTTCAGTTGCCACTTTGAGAAACATACCCTGATGCCAGGAGATCACTAACAGGGTTCCAGGCACAGATGAAAACTTCAGATTCATGGCCCCGTAACACAACTGCTTTATTAGAAGGAATTTCAACATCCCCATCCACTTCCATCATATCAGTGTGATTATCTGCATTATGACAAACAAGTGGAAAATTCCAGGTAGGTAATATTACAATAGCCTGAGAGGAAAAAAAAATTCTGCCTTTTCCATATACAGTATAAAATTTTCTACTACATCATGTTAAGCTAAACATGACTATATACTCTTTGTCACATGGAAAATAAACTCCTATCTTTAGTTAATTATGATTTTTGAAAGGATGTGTTTGAGTATATGTTTAGAGGGGCAGGAGGAAGTGGGGGGAGAAGGGGAATGTGAAAGATTACACCTAAACACGGCTAAAATGATAAAGCAGTTTGAACACCAACACCATTCTGAGGTTCTGCCAGTAGGGGCCGCTGGCGGCATCCACATAACTTTAGACCTGCCTTTGTATCTCTGTGTTGGACCTTCACAGTGTTTGCTAATAACCAGTATTATAAACTTTATTTAGAAATCAAATGCAGATGCAAAATTTCACCCAACAGTGGAAAAAGGATTTCAAAATATTTCTAAAAGAAAATAAAGTCAATAAAAGTAAATCTAGCTTTCTGGAGCTTTAGTAATTAAAATCTGAATGATGTGATACAAGTTAGGGGAACAAGTTGGAGTAAATAAAACAGATGAAGGGCGGCGCCTGTGGCTCAGTGGGTAGGGAGCCAGCCTCTTATACCAAGGGTGGCGGGTTCAAACCCAGCCCCAGCCAAACCGCAACAAAAAAACAGCCGGGCGTTGTGGCGGGCGCCTGTAGTCCCAGCTCCTCGGGAGGCTGAGGCAAGAGAACCGCCTAAGCCCGGGAGTTGGAGATTGCTTTGAGCTGTGTGATGACATGGCACTCTACCAAGGGTGACAAAGCGAGACTCTGTCTGTACAAAAAATAAAATAAAACAGATGAAGTTATTTCAGTTTAGAAGATGGGACATTCCAGTAAAGAAATATATTTCTTCTCAAACAAAATTTTTAGAAATCCTTCTCTCAACTCACTTGCTATAGTGTGGGCTCCATTCTCCTCCCCATTAGCTGTGTTTTCTCCATTTTTTGCAGACCCCTGTTGGTTTGCAGCAGCAGCTGCGGCCTGCTGCTGTGCAAGTTTATCTCTATAAGCCTGTTGTCTTGTCTGGACTACATCAGGCATTACGGCATCTATCAGGGACAGAGACTCTATTGGTCGGCCATCAAACAAGGTACCATCCTAGATTTGGAAAATTGTAAGAGAAGAAAAATGAAAAGTAATATTTAAGGTTATTTGTATTCATGCATATCAACAACATAAATGAAAATCTTCACTCTAAGAAAAACATTTTTAGAAATCTTCAGAAATCAAGTGAAAAGGAAAGACGTCAGGAGGGAAGGAACTACGAGAGGCAACTGCAAACAGCTGTTTTAACTCTCCTCTCCTCTTAGTTTATACGACTGTCAAGTGCTTCACAGGCAGAGCCAAACGTAAGTCACTGGTGCGAATGGAAAGGCGTAACAAAATGCAGGCCCAGATGACAGACCTCCAAATTCCATTTGTCAAAACCACCACTGCAGGATAGCATGTACAATGATTAGTAGCCTGGTACAATATGATACCAAATGTTTCTTATAAAAATTAAAGTACAGCTTTATCAGACCCAAAAGTTTCCTGTGATTTGCTTAAAACGTAAAAGCAGAAATAGACTTTGCATACCATGCCATACAATCACCTTATTCTGCTAACCTTGATATGGAAGCAAAAGTTTTAAAGATTAGCTAGCTAGTCAGTGGAAACGGGGTCTTTTAAACCCAGTGCTATTCACAGTGCGATCCAAGGACCAAAAGCACTGCCATCACCTAGTAGCTTGTTAGAAATGGAGATCCAAACATACAAAATCAAAACTCTCCAAAAGGGAGGGCTTGGGACCCACAGCTTATTAATAACCAGCTCTACAGCTGCCAGGTGAGGCATGCCACTATAACTCACAGGCTGCCTGCTCTCCAATGTCACGGAGATGCTGCAACGTTTACAGAAATCAACTTACTGACAGTAAGAAGTTCACTGTAAATAAAAAGTGCTCAATTCTGTCTTATCACGGATGGGTGGGGGGGGGGGGAATAAGGTAATGAAGAAAAATAAAATACATGTTTTTAAAAAAAATACTTAAAGACATCTTCAGAGAAAAAAATCAATAATAATTAATGATGTTTACCCAAAACAAAAAAAACAAAAAAAATAGTGATGG
>CAUYRH010145865.1:0-13356 GCA_963574655.1 Perodicticus potto | reverse complement strand
GTTTCCCTCCTGGGTCCTCTTGCCTGGAGGTTTAGTTTTTCCTCTACTTATAATTCTTCTTTCCTGTAAATAAATCCTGACCTACCACTATTCTTCTTTCCTGTAAATAAATCCTGACTTACCACTACTCTTGTGGTCCTTTGATTCCTTCTTCGAATCTCCTGAGACCAAGAACCTGAAATTCCGGCATCTTTATGATCTATTATTTAACTTTCAAAGAACACAGTTGACTGTGTCCTTTCTGATTCACACGTGCAAGCTGCAATTTCTTTGGCCTATTGGTGTTGCTGGGAGGCCTTCATTTGTTTCTGTGTGTATGGATTTTATGTTTCTTGATTTTTGTGTGATTGCAAAAGTTAATTTGTGACCTTTTACATGGTCAACTTTATTAATGTTCCTCTTATAGTTGAAAACAACATGCACTTTTCAATTGTTTGTGCAGTGTTCTTTATGTGCCGGTTGAATCAAACTCATTTTTTCACTGGTCAATCTATATTCTTAAATTTTTTTGTCTGCTTGGTATACAATTACTACAGGTATGTTAAAATCTCCCACTCTACTGGTACATTTGTCAGTTTCTTCTTATAATTCTTTCAGTTTTCCTTTTATACACTTTGAGGCTGTCTTATTGGGTGCATGTATATTTAGAATTATTTTGCTTTTAGATGAAATGCTTTTTTCTTTACAATTGTATAGTAATCCTTTTTATAGCTATAGATTTTAATGAAATGTACTTTATCTGGTATTAGCGTGGGTATTAGTGTGGGATTTGTTTTGGTTAGTATTTTACTAGTATTTCTCCCCAACCTTTTGTTTTCAATCTTTCTATATTTTTATAATTTAGGCGTGTCTCTTAGAAAAAAGATATGAATGGATTTTAGTTGTCTATCTCTAAACCATTATGTTTAGGCTTTTATGCTTATTATAATCATTGATTTATATGACTCTTTTGTATGAATATATCACAATTTATTTATCTATTTTCCTATAGCTTTATATCTAAATATTTAAAATTTCTGGTATATTGCTATAAAGAAGCAATATAGAACATCTTGAAGAGAATAAACTGTGGAGTCAGAAGCCCATGGTATTCCATTTGCTATGTGATTTTGGATGTTATTAAAATTACTCCATCTTTAGAATCCTTATTTAATAAATAGGCACAATTTTGATATTTACTTCTTAAGGCTTCTGTGAGTATCAAATGAGATATTTAAGCTCACGTAAAACAATGAGCTTAAAGGTTTTAACATGAATTTTTTTTTTTGAGACAGTCTCACTTTGTTCCCCTCAGTAGAGAGCCATGGTGTCACAGCTCACAGCAGCCTCAAATTCTTGGGTTCAAGCAATTTTTTTGCCTCAGCCTCCCAAACAGCTGGGACTACAGGCACCCACCACCACAGCTGGCTATTTTTAGAAACGAACTCTTGCTCTGGCTCAGGCTGGCCTTGAACCTGTGAGCTCAGGCAATCCACCCACCTCAGCCTGCCAGAGTGCTAAGATTATAGGCATGAGCCACTGTGCCCGGCCTAACTTGAATTAGGGAATCATTTTTCCCTCCACTTAAACAAAGACAATAACAACTTTATTGACATTGGAATTCAATTTCATCAAAACTGTAAGATCATTAAGAAGAATTGGCATTTTTATGAATTTAGCATTTTTCTAAAAACATGGCGTCTCTTTCCATTAAATAGATTGACTGCATCCTCCCCTTGTCCACTGGCATACTCTTTCAAAAACTACCCAATAAATCCTGCCGCTTGTCTGTTCAAACTCTTTAATAGCCTTCAGTAGTTCGCTGAGTTGCATGTGCCCTTCTGTTTGACTTGCAAGACTCCTTTTCTCATATAGTGCTCTTCAGATTCTTTCTGAATTCCAGTCTTCTACAGTTACCTATGACTACATAGCAGTCCCAGTTTTTTGGGCTCTATTGTCCTTGGGCTTTCTGGTGTTTGTGCCCTCTCTCTAGAATGTCTATCTTAAAATTACATCATACCTCTCTAAGTACAGTACCCAAGGGACTGTGGGACTGTAACAAACTGGTCAACATAAGGAACTAGGTTTATTGTACAGGTATGTATCTACCTATACAGATATGTACCCGTACTCATCTATGGAGATTAGGTCAAGTTAAGGAGGTGGTCAAATAAGGATGTGGTCAACTTTCTATTGTATATATCTGTAAAATTCTTGTTTTTGTTTTTTCAAATTTACACTCAAAATTTACATCACTATAAAGCCACCCTGATCACTTTGTATTCCTACTAGTCTGCTTTCTAATTCCTTCTTTTGTTTACATATCTTTTTCTCTTCCAAATAGATTGCTGCCCTTGATAACCAGGGTTGTTTATTTTTAAATCTCTAGATACCCTAATCTGGAGTAGAACCTAGACCAAGAAAATACTTAATATTTGATTAAATTGATCATTGTATGACAATTATTCTAAAGGATGGGCAAACATTGTGTTTCTAAACATGAAGAAATTTCTCAAATAACAAGTTTATAACACTTTAGAATAATGTACATATTGAAACAAGGAAATATTCCTGGCATTGTGTAAGAAAATGTTAAACTCTACTATCCTTGCATCCAAATATGTGCCATCCTTTCAAGAGTTTATCCTTTCAAAGCAAACTTTATGTCAGCAAGAAACCTTCTGGAAGTCCTATGGAAGCCTTTTTAAGTTGAGAAAGAAATCTTTCTTTTAATTTATTGTAATATTTATTGTTTCTGAAAATGTCATGCTAATAAATGTGTTAAGAACATAATCTGTGTTCTAGATTCTGCTACACAAGAACTGAAACAAATAGCCAGTTGCTTGGGTATATATAATTTCACTGTGTACTCAGTTAAGTGTACCTTCCATATCAAAATAAATTAAAATTTTCAACTGATTTGCAAGAATTTATAGCAGGTAATTTTACCTGTATTTGTTGGTCTGTCCTTATTTAAAACAAGGAATATACACTGTTAATACACACATGTACGTATATTATATAAATATATGTACGTGCATGCATACACACACACACACGTATAGTAAGTGCTGTTGTAAGGTTTTTCTTCTGTACCTGAAAAATAATAGATTGGTATTACTTATAAAAACCTGAAGCATTTGAAATATTTTTTTCTGACCTGAATAAAAAGAGAAATGAGTATATTATTGTTCATATACTTTATCTGGGGATAAAAATTTTGGTGTTTAGAGAATTATTCTCAATTATTTTCCACCATGGCCTATGTGAAAGATAAAATTATGTACCTGACACACTGGGGTTTGTGATGTAGATAAGTTTTGTTGTTTCTCCCTGTGAGTTTCTGCAAGTGTACTATAATTCCACACGTTTCCCTTCTCTTAGAGAAAGCATATTTGAATGCAATCAATACGACTGACCTTAATTAAAAGGATAATTTGCATATAAGCTGATTTAATAAAGAAATAACTCATTTACAAATTTTGTTTTTTGTTATTAATGGTGGATTACAGATGATTGAACTGGTGTTCCGTGATGATGGGTTTGATGAAAAAAATCTACCAATATTTTAACAAATTGTGGAAATAGTTTAGAAGCTTACAGGGCATCTTTTGCCTTTAAAAAAGAAGCATAAATCTGAAGGAACTTCTAGAAATTTTTGGACAAATTGTGGTTATAGGAAAAGGGAGGTTATAAATTTCACAGGATGTAAGAACTCACCCTGTATTATGCATTTACTCCATCTATTATGTGAGTCTACTCTAAAATTAACATTCCATTAGATGAAGGAAAGAGAATAATGGATTAATGCCTTTTAGAGCCTGATTTTTTAAAAGTCTTGATTAAGTTGTGTTATAAAAGAAAATACTTTACATTAGTGGTTAATGAAAGACCAGACCTTATATGTTCTTGCTTTATCATGATTATAAGTGTTCTTTCTGGAATGTCCCTAAGTCTCCATGTATTAATGTTCTTTAGAACTCCCTTACAACTGAAATAATTTTAGCCTTGGTCTACCCTGCGGGCTCTAACTTATATTAGCTAGCTGTCTACTCTTATGTCTAATTGGTTGTCTCAAAGGCAGCTCAAGCTCAATGGGACCTGTCTTCTCTCCACCAAACCTGGTCTTTGTCCATTGTTCAACGTGTGTGCCATCCATCTAGTTCTGAGCCACAGTTTCATTCCTGACTTGCTCCCTGTTAATTCTCTCAGGCCAATTTTCCATCACCGCTTACCTGGATCAAGGCATCGGCTTCTTCTCAAGTCTCCACGGGAAGTTTGATCCCCATTTCCATATTTTGTTCCATATATCAGCTAGAGTGACTGAGTTGAAGTGCAGATAGAATCATGTACTACCTCTCCTCCAAAGCCTGAGCTGGAAGAGTGTACACACATGAACACACATGCATATTCACTGTTGTGTACACACTTATACAAAACTTTTTAATGGCTCCAGATCCTAAGACAAAGAATTCTAAATACAATATACAAGGTCCTGTGTGCCCTGCCACACTTGCTCCAAACTCATTTTACGTCAGCTTCATGTACAGCAGCCACACATACTTTCTCTTGGACATACTATGCACCTGTCAGTCTTGTCCTCCACAGATGCTTGGTCCCTAGCTGTGATGTTTCCTCTTGCTTCTTCACCCAGCTTCTCCTTTGGTTATTTGTTTGCCTAGGTGATTCCTACTCATCCTTTAGAAAATAATCCATTTATCACTTTCTTAGCTAAGTCTTCTTTGATCCTCAAAATTTGTTTATCCTATCCTGTATTCTCAGATGCTAATCTCAGTTCACCTACTACTGTTAATAGGTACAACTGTTGTTTTTTTTTTTGGTGAAAATTTCATTAAGATCTGCCTTCCACACTTGATTATCAGCTTCATGAAGATGAGGACATTATTACTTCCATTTTATTATCTTGAGATCACACAGCTCAATATCATCTGACTATAGAAGATGATAGTCCTACTCAGAAGTAGGTCTTCAGATGCAGAAACTACTTTAAAAAAAATTCCACTTATTTATTTGATATATATTGAGTCATAGAATGCTGTAGATAATGAACAACCCTGAGAAATTTTTAACTCGGCATCCACCGCACTCACTTATGTTGGGGGAAAAACACCCTGAGACATGAATGGATACAGACATGGGCTAGAACACAGTATTGGGTTCTAAATGCAATATTTAGTGATGCCATATTCTCCACACTGCGCAGGTAGGAAAAGTGAAACTCAGTTCATCCCAGTGAACAACCCTAAATTATAAGGGTGGCATTCGTCTTTTGTCTCCTTGTTTGCAACTGCTAATGTACTCTGACAGTTAGCTCTGTTCTTTTATGAACTTTCCACCAGCTGCAGTCAGTGATGGGGAAATCAGGCAGCAACGTTTTTGCATGCCAATTCTCACCCAACCTTTATTAAAAAAGAGAGAGAGAGAGAGAGAGAGAGAGAGCATTTGAGTGTATAAAACATTTAAATGAGTTTTTTTTCTAACTTTACAATTTATAATTTCATCCTTAATTATGCTATTGTAGGCTTCGAGTGTAAAGCTAGTCTTCAGATCAGAATGAATTGGGGATATGATATTTCTGTGAAAAGAATAGTGCAGCTTTTTAAAAAATAAAGATATTACAATACAATGTCAAATGACTACTTTTGTATGGGTAGAAAACTTACATAGAAAGACTTCCTGTTGTGGAAATGTATGTGTTACTCTTACTACTCAAGAATTTAACCACTTTTATGAAGATGGTTAAAAAAATCTGGGTGATTTTTCTTCTTCAGATTCTAATAAGAAGTCATGTGGTAAAATAATATTTTGGTGAATGCTGCTAGCACTCACTCAAGCTCATATTTATTTGTTGTGATGTAAGGTATTAAAACTTGGGCAACTGCTGAGTTATCTGAAAGCTTATGAGGAGAATGGAAGTTTCCTTGAAGGAAAAAGCCGTAAGAGAGGTCAAGACCTCACTATGACCTCAAATGTAACCATTACCCTACTGGTTAGTTGAAATTAGAGATCAAAGACCCAATCTGCTAAATGTGTTTAGCTGGGAATTGTTTCATGAAAAGGGTAAAAAGAAATATATTTAGTAGTATAGTATTGTTTTTAAAGGAAAGTATATTTGCTCTTTGAAAAAATAAAATGATAAATGGGATACATATAAAATAATATTTTATAAGAATAGATTTCTTGATCCCTTTTATTCTTTCTGTAAGTTAAATGATCTGTACAGATTCTATTAAAATCAATTTTTAAGGCATGTAAATGCTCAGATAGTGTTTATCTGAATTTTAGCACATTTTGAGTTTATATAGATTTGGAGGGAGAGAAGAGAAAAATCCTTTTAACAAGTAACTTTTTTCTTGCATCTCTCTTACTCCCTTTAAATTTCCTTCTTTTCCCTTCCTTTCTAGAAATGGGTAGCTTTAGTGTAGAATGTACTATTTAAACTATAGTCCTGGGATTACCTAAATCAGAATCATTGCAAAGGCTTGTAGAAATCCAGATTCCTGAGCCTCACTGGAGACTTGTTGGAAGAACAATCTGGGAAAGAGTTTGGAACCTGAATATTTAATCATCTCCCTAGTGATTCTTAGATACATTTAAATTTAAGAATTACTCACGCAGAAGATATTAGAAAAATAGGATGTAAGTTATCAGAGTCTTGGTGATAAGCCTTACTTTTATGAAATCTCTCATCTATTTAAAAATAAATGCTAATATCTTTTCAATGAAAGCTTTGCCTTCGTATCATCTCAGATTGCCTTTTTCTTCCACCCAGCACCCTTTGGTCTGTGAGGTACTACTTATTAGGCTGACTATGGCCTTGACCGCTCAGGGTAGGGGTGAGATGTAAGACTTTGGAAGGAATCCTATCCTGGGGTGTGTTCTCAATCTTATTTTTCTCTTTCTACTTTTTCTTTCTCCTTGTTTTGCTTCATCTTCTTCAATTGTATTTTCGTTCTTGGGTATCTGAAGGAAATGTGGAGCAAATCACAGACATCCTTTCATAAGCAAATTCAAGGAATATAGCAAGGACTGAATTGCCAGACAAGGATACCAACAAGAAAACACCTTTCTTAAAAGCTAACTCTACCTGGTTGCAGGGTGCAGATAGAGTTAATAACAAGCCAAAGAACACAAACAAAAACAGTTTCTGATGGAGAAGGAGTGATTTTTTTTCCTGGGCATCACTGAACTCAGATAATTTTTTTTTCTTGTTGAGAGCAAAAGAGGTTGATAAAAGCTCTCTTAGTGCAAGCAACACAGAAGACATACTGCCAGAAGTTGCAGAACACATTTGCAAGCAATTGCATTAATTATGCAGCTAGGAATTAAGATTAGAGCTTGCAGAATTTCAATTAGATACCTAAGTCTTTGTGTTTTAAAAGTGAAATTTCCAACAACTGCAACCTAAGAAAATTATCTGAGAAGGGTTTATCAGTTCTAATGCAAAAAAGAGTTCAGATGTGCATAGGATGGTTGGAGAAATAGAAGTCAATCAGAGGACAAATAGGAAATTTATGAGGGAAGAGGAGGACTCAGAACAAATAGGAGATACTTTCCTGACACTCTAAGGCAGTGGTTCTCAACCTTCCTAATACCGCGACCCTTTAATACGGTTCCTCATGTTGTGGTGACCCCCAACCATAAAATTATTTTTGTTGCTACTTCATAACTGTAATTTTACTACTGTTATGAATTGTAATGTAAACATATGACATTCAGGAGACCCCCAAAGGGGTTGTGACCCACAAGTTGAGAACCGTTGCAAGGGTTTCATCTTTCCTGGGATGTAAGTCTACTGGTTAGAGTCACAGGGAAGAGTCTTTGTAACTGTGTATTAATCCACATACATTCCTCGTACGGATTTAACTTTTCTCAAGACAATTTTTTTGTCTTTATAAATTTATACATTTAAAGAATGCTCTAGGCATGCGTTGGTCAAAGTGGCATTGATAGTCCAAATCCTGATGTTCAGGATTGAAGAGCTTTGTAAAGAGCAGCCCCTGCAGAATGGTATTGGAGAAAGAACCATCCTGATTGTTGACCCTCTGCCCATCCATCTGCATTTTGTAAAACTTAATGGTTTAGAAGAAATAAGATTAGCAGCCAAAAGAATTGGCCCTTATCTGCCCAGCTTGGAGGGAACCATGTAACATTTTGGAGACTCAGTTTTTGTTGCTTTGAATCAAGGATGGCAGGCAGCATGTGGCATAGCAGAAGACTTGAATGGTGATGTTGAACTAAAAGAGACAGTCTCAAAAGTCAATTCCAGTCCTAAAATTCTTTTTAATCCCTCTATTTCCTTAGGTGCTCTATAAATACATTTTTCAAAGGTTAGCTCTGTCCCTTCTTTTCTTAGTTCTTCGCCTTAGAATTTTGATGGAGCACTGTAGTTTGTACCTGGTTCTTTTATTTGTTTACACCTGGGCATGGCTAAGGAGGGGCTGGAATTCATTGCCTCAAGACCGGCATGTTCCCCACCAGACTGTGGGCTGCTATAAATCATTTTACTAGGTTCTATTTCCTGAATATTTCTTTTAGGTAGTGGGGGAGGGTGGGCTATAGAATTTGAAACAGATTTATTGAAAGGCCTTTGAGAATAAACTGCAAGGGATGACCCAGCTGTAGCTACTCCTGCATAACCCAGGGAGGGACTCCCAGAGAAAAAGACTAATAATTAGTTTCATTTGTAGGTGAAAGAAGGTCTTTGAAGACATCTGGCATTAATTATAATGGTGGGCACTGTTGCCATTTCCAAATCCTGCTTTTTAGATCACGCACTGACAGTTTAGAGAGGGCTTAGCATCTCCTCTTTGGGAGGAAGAGAGTATTTAATTGTGTATACACAGTAAAAGTCTGAGACAGATACTGTGGGTAAGGTTCAATGACATATCATGTTCCATTCTCATCCTTCAAAGTTGAATTACAGGCTCTTTTCTTCTGTATAATAGGACCTTGGCTCTAAGAAATAAGCCAACATTCCGAAAGGCAGCAACAGTGTGACTGTACTTCAGCCAGATCTTACACTTGGTCAATGGTAAGAGTTTTCTTACTCTGTTTTCTTACCGCCTTGTGGATCCTGGTGCCCCTCTCCCAACCCCACGCAATCCTAGTTTCTATAACACTTGAACAATTACTGGAGTCTAAACTTCTGCTTTGTTGAAAGAGATGCCCTGCTGGGCCACTTCACTGGCCACTAGATTATTGACATTGAGAAACCCTGGGGTGCCATGTGTCTCAGCAGATTCCTGGGGTTAGTGACTTCAATATGTGATGGGTCCCACAACCAGAAAGGGCTCAGAGTACTGCTCACTAAAGCCACATTCTATTCCTTCTCTGCCTTCCTACAACTTTACTGCTGCTACTAATTGTAATAATTGGCATTTATTGAACCTGTACTTTTATTGCAGTGTCAAATTTAATCTTTACAGGAACTTTGTGAAATTCTTTAACATTTTCATTTTATACACAAGAAAACAGAGGGAGGCAAAAGAATCTGTACATGCTGCACAGTAAACATCTGGGTTGTATTTTTAACCCAGGAAGCTCTCATTCCAAGGCTCAGTTGTTAACCTGGAGTAACATTAACCAGGTTGATCCCTAAGAAGCCATGGTCCATCGCTCTATTTGCCTTTGGAGTTTTAAAAATGTTTTATCTTTCTTTGTACTGTCCAAGGTGTCAATGTCTTAGGGGACCCTGGAGCCCAGTCTCCCCTCATCTTCAATTTATTTGACCTGTCTCTGAGAATGCCAGGTTTATATTAACCACATTGTATTAAGCGCATTGTATTAATGGTTTATAAGTGCAGAACTAAATATCCCAAAATGCAGTGACTTGAAACAAGTCCTTTATTATCTCAGTTTCAGAGGGTCAGGAATTTGGGAACAGCTTGGTTAGGTGCTTCTGGCTCTGGGTCTTTCCTGAGCTTGTGGTCAGTATATTGGCTGAGGCTGCACCATTGGAAGCCTTGACCAGATCTTGAGAGGAGGTTCACACATATGGCTCTTGGGGGAGTTTACCACGAGGGCCCTTCAAACAAGGCAGGCTGAGCATGTTCAAGACAATTTGTTTGCCCCGAAGTGAGTGATCCAGGAGAGTCCCCAAGTCAGAAGTAGTCTTTTCATAACTTCATCTTGGAAGTGATATACCTTCATTTCTTTCCGCTGCATTATGTTTTTTAGCAGGCAGTCACTAAATCCAGCCTGCTCTCAAGGAAAGGGGAATTAAACTCCACCTTTTGAAGGGAGAAGCATCTGATAATTTAAGAACATTTAAAAAAAAAATACTCTGATAATCTAATCCTTCTTAAGCAGCCTTTTCTGCTGACCATACTGATTTACTGTTTTGTGTATAAACTGCTCAATAATAGGCTAAATTCACATGATAGCATCTGCAGATAATCTAAATATTCGCCTTGTAGACCTTCAGTATTTTATTTTTGTTTTGTTTTATTTTTATTTCAAAATATTAAGGGGGTACAAATGTTTTGTTACACGGAGAGCTTTTATAATGCTTTTGTCAGGGCTATCATCGTGCTCATCGCCTGAATAGTGTTCATTGTGCCGGTTAGGTATGTTTTTACCCTTCTGCACTTGTCTGCTCCCTGGACATATTTTTAAAACCATCACTTTCAGGTACTTGAGAAGTTACTTCATGGGAGGAGGCTCTTATATCAGGACTAAACTCTAGTGATTAAAGTACCTATAGTCCCTGTTGTTCTAATCCAGATTTTGCCAGGTATTAGTTGTCTGAGTCAGGACACTATCTAGTGCTTCAGTTTTCTAAAATGGATGATGGGGATAATAGTCCTTATTTCATTGTTATGTTATTATAATAGAGTATAATTTAAAATTCCTGTGAAAATGCTATGGAAAAAGTTCCCAATACAAAGAAATGATAAATGTTTGAGACGATGGGCAGGGATATGTTAATTACTTTGATCTGATAACTATACATCGTTGGTATCAAAGCATTACTGTGTACCACATGAATATGTACAATTATTTGTCAATTAAAAAAGTAATAAAACTTGTAAGAGCAGGTGCACAAAACTGCAATGGATATTCCTAACATAAAAGAATGTCTTTTTTAATGTAACTTTTTTTCCAATTATAAAAATAACAGGTTCAGCATGTTAAAATACGATAAAGGCAGAACTATATAAAAATCTAAAAATGTATCTTACTTTTACAATAAAATAAAGCTATAATTAATACTTAAAAAAACCCTGTGCAAATAGAAAGTATCAAATAATTTTGAATATTAGGAAGTATATCATTGTTATATCTCCATAATAATATATCAATTATATATATATATAATTATATATATATATTTGAAATAGAGTCATTGACACCCAGGCGGGAAGATAATGGTCCAGTCATAACTCCCTGCAACCTTGAACTCTTGGGCTTAAGGGATCCTCCTGGCTCAACTTTCTGAGTAGCTGGACTATAGGTTCGCACCACCACACCCATCTAGTTTTTCTTATTGTTTTGTAGTGATGAGGGTCTCACTGTGCTGCCCAGGCTGGTCTTGAATGTCTGGCCTCAAGTGACCTTCCCACTTCAGCCTCCCAAATTGTTGGGATTAGAGGTATGAGGCACCATGCCTGGACAGAAATAATAATTTTAAAGCCAGGAATACATTTAAAATTCTTAAATTCATCTTCATTTAGCAGATTATTTATGAAGTAAGCAAATTTCTTATCAACTTAGGACATGGATGGAAGGAAAAGAACCTTATGAAGTGTATAATGCACATATTTTGATCAGGACAAAAACAAATAAGCAGATAGAGCTATTGAGACAATCATAACAAGCAGTTAGACCAGAAAGTGTAGCTGAATATTTGAACCTATAGAGAGGAAAGACATCAGTGCTAATTAACAAATTATGAAATTCACACAGTTTTAAAGATAATTTTATGACACCTATTTCTCATTAAAGAATATTGCTATCAACAGTTCCTATCACTGAATACTAATGAAAACTTTTCCCATTCCCTTCCACAAAGTAAAGTCAACAGCAAAAAAAAAAAAAAAAAAAAAAGAAGTTGTGACTGTAAGGATTTTATTTGGAATCTCGACACAGTAAAATTTGCATAAATTCTAATAAAGCAAAATTAAAATCCATTAACACTTGTCTCTGGTAATTAACGTAAGCTTGCTGTTTTAAATGACTGTGTTTCAGACATATGGAGCGAAGAAAGAATGGGAAAATGCAGAGCCATGGAAAAATATGAAGATTATAAACTCAGAATGATGTTACTCAGAAAGCCCCCAGTTCTAGGAAGGAAATAAAAGTTATTTAGGCCTCTAAGAAACATTGAAAAATGCTTTCCATTTATAATGTATGGATTCACTCAAGATTTTCACCAGATGTTTATTTTACAAGATACATATGACACTTACATTTATGTACATTAATGATAATTTATTACTCAATTCTAATTGCTACCCTCTGGAGAGAACAGAAATGTTGACAAATATTGATTATTTAAGACAAGCTACAGAAAACTCATATTTTCTGACTAAAAACAAAGAGAGAATTTAAATTTTCTTCTTCGTGAATTTCTAAATATTTGAAGAGAATTAAGCCATAATGCATTGAGAATTAATATTTTGCACTTATTGGTATTTTATCTCAAGTTTGGGCCTAATTGTTTGTTCTAGACCATGTATAATGTGCTAAAATGGAAAATAAGTTTTTTTGGAAATAAAAAATGATTTTGTCTTTAAAAGATCTTGCCTAGCTAGGATCTGTAATTGAACCTAAATTGGAAGTAAAAACAGTGAAAAGACTGAAAAAAAAAAAAAAAGAGAAAAGGTATCTTAGTATTATAATGATGGTTGTGGTAGTGATATAGGAGGCTCAATGAATTGATATTTATTGAGTACTTTCTAGGTACCATGTACTGTGTTAATCTGAATTAACTTATTCCTTCCTTGCAAAAATTTAATTAATACTCATAAAATAATGACAGCTACACATTTTCGAACATCTACCATGTGCCAAAATTTGAGCACCGTGTTAGGCACTTTACTCAAATTATTTCTTTTTTTTCTTTTTCCAAGCCAAACTGTATCCAGCTTTATTAAAGATACTTTTCATAAACAATCATGGTATTTCAGGCAGGACATGGGCAGACGATCTTTAACAGTATACAACAACTTTCAAACTCTCTCTTCAATGTTCTACCAAAAATCAGAAAGCCACTATAAAACCCAATGAAGTCTTCATTTGATGTTCTGAACAGGGAAGTTTAGAGTGAGGGTTGACATTTCACATTTAGCATGTTGTTTAACAACTTTTCACAAGCCGACCCTGACTTTCAGGAAATGAAATGAAAATGGCAGA
>CAUYRH010145864.1:0-11527 GCA_963574655.1 Perodicticus potto | reverse complement strand
CAGTCTTCTTAGAAAGATAGATCTTAGTCTTTAGCGGAGCTTGGTAATCTTCAGCAGAGAAGACGCCATGCTGGCATTCTGCAGGCAAAAGAGGAGACAGAGTGAGTAAGCGAGTCCATGATAGAACGTGCATGCTCCTCGACTGCCTTCTCCTCCAGCCTAATATAAGGCTGATCTCGTGCCTCTCAACACCACAGGTGTAGAGACTGCCAATTCACCACTGCTCTCATCTCGTGAGTTCTCATGCTTATTAGGAGAGCTAAATCCCTCTCCATGCCCCTTCCACCCAGCTGTTCCATTGAGCTATACAGGTATTTCTTACAACTCTCACTCCCCCTAGCCATAGTATATATGGGCTGCAACACTGAGGATTTTAGTCAATATCATTTAAGGTGTTAGACTGTGTATAAACTGATAGTATTTAAGTTAAGGTAAAAGAAAGTAAGTGGAGCTGTAAGTGTATTTAGACTCTTTGAGGACAGTAAAAAGAAAGAGGCCCAGCTGTGTCATATTCTGGAGGTATGGTGTGAGCCATGATGAAGGTGAGGAAGTGCGAGGAACCATCTCAACCTCTAAGGAGTCACTCTAAGGCCAAATGTATAACAGTAAGAGAAAGGAGAGGCCTCACCAAGAGATGAAATCAAGGCTTGTCCTTGTTCAGGTCCAGCAGCAGCCTTGGGAGCCCAGGGCATCTTATCGTCCAAGATTTACAACATGCACAGATGTTCTGAATCTGACCTGACCAAACACGTTATTTTTAAATGTGAATTTGAGATTTATTAATTTATATCACAAATCATATCAGATTTTGAACACATGTTCCAAATTACATGTGACTTTCCTATAAGTCCAACTTAGATAATGTGGCCTTTTAATGAATAATTCAAACAAATATTAATTGAACACCTACTATGGGCTAGTCGTTGTCTCAGGCACAGAGGATAGAACCAAATTACTGAGTAGGGTAAAAAGACCTCTGTCCTTACAGAATTTATGGGGTGAGGCGAGGAGGTAGGGAAACATGGAAAATAGAGGACAATAAACATAACAACAGTCTGAGAAGGACATGGTGCACTCACGTGTTTGGGGAAAAGCGTTGATTCTAAAACAGAAAGAATGGAATATACAAAGGTCCAGAAACAATGGAGTACCTGAACTTCAAGGCAAAAAAGGCACATGAAGTAAGTTTAATATAACTGGAGCATGTAGTGTGATAGAGCAGTGGAGAAACCTAAGACTATAGCCAGAAGCGGGAATCCAGAAACACACAAGGAAGCCACTACTGGGTGGCAGAAGAGTGACACGATCACATTTACATTTAACAAAGACTCCTCTGGCTGGGCGTTGTGAGGAAGAAGCAAGAAGAGCAAAAGTGGAAGCAAAGAAACCAGGTAGGAAATCCAGAACATAGCAGGTGGGCAGGGATTTGGGATAGGAGGGAACTGGGGAAGGAGGAGATTGACAACTCGCAGGAGGCGGCATCTGTGACACTGGGCAATTCACTAGGCGCAGTGACGACGGAGATGAAGAGGTCTGTCTCTCGGGTATGTGGCCACAGATTACTGGTGAATAGTTGTACCATGTGTAAAGATTAGGAATCATAAGAGGCAGGTTTGAGGTGGAAGATGATAAGTTCAAGTTTGAATATGTTGAACTTAAGATTCCGTGGGACACTCACATGAAGAAGCTCTGTAGGCATCTGATACACAGACACACAGATGCAAAGAGAGAAGGAGCTCTTGAGCTGGAATCATCAGAACAGTCTACCCAGGGACATGTTTTGATTGGCATCAATATGTGGATGGTAACAGATGTCGGGGCTTGAATACCTTACCCTGGGATGAATCAGCTGGGACTGGAGGGCAAGGTCAATCAGCACAAAACAGAGCCTGTTTCTACAGAGAAAACTACCTGGGCTATTCTTGGGATAGGGGCTGTGATCAGACATCAGGAAGGCAGAGTGACCACCTTCTTCCTTAGAAGAATGTAGTTCAAACCTTTCTGACCCAGAAGACTTGTTTGTTGATGTGATTGTCTAGAGCCCAGCAACATGCTTGATGAAGATGAGAAGTGACCCAGTCCTTAGAACCCAGACCACAAAAGCCCAGACCAATGGAGCAGGACAAGGGGATCCCCAAGAACCCAGGATGCCAGTACCCCTCTGCCCCCCCAGTGTGTGCACATGTAAGAGAAGAACTGTCAGAATGGGGGGCACAGGAAAGAAAGAAGATCCCTGGGAAGAAAGAGCACCCCCAAACGCAAGAAATGACCCCCTCTCTGCAACCACCTAACCAGGTAACCGAAGCTCCAGGCTACAAACTCAGGCTGGCATCCACCCACTGTATGTTGCCCAGATTGACAATGACCAGGAGAGACACACAAAAAATATGTTCCTGGCACATCTTCCCTTCATTTGTAAAACCGGAATTTCTAGGCCATTGTTGATGTGTAATGTCACATTGTCACCAGTATTTTGTTTTGCTGAACACACATCTGTACCAAAAGTAAGAAAATGATGCTTGCCTATGGAGGCCTTATGAATTACACCATTTATGTTAGCTATTTTGTCTGAGCTAATGACATTCATCACGCTCATTTATATTGACTGACTGGCCCGTCCTTTATTAGTAGTTTGTGGCCTGTGGCCTAAAGACACTTCCAACTTGAGAATCTTTGATATCATGAAGCAAATTTCCAGAATGTGGTGAGCTTGGACAACTTAATTTGTTGAAAACAATACAACACAAGCTTATGATCCCATTTTTAACAATGTCAGAGTATTTGACTGCCAACATCACTGGTACAGAATTTTAGTTCATCTAAGAGTATTACATATAAAGATACAAAATGCCCTCTGAAATCAATCCATAAGAGACAGATTTCAGTAAGATGCTTGTGATAGTGTTCACTGTACACACACTTACCTTGCCTTTGTGTGTGTGCACTATGATTTTGCTGTTCATCTCATGAAGCGTGCTGAACCCACTTGAAGTAGGCATTCTCCTGAAAATGGTCAATCATTCTGTGATTGTTTTATTGGGAAGAGGTACTAAAAAATTAGACAACTGAAAACTCTCAAGAACATTTGCTTCATGGTTCTGACACTGTCCGCTCCCCCTCTACCATGAGACTGCTGGGACCACGACACCAACACCAAGGAGAGGACCAAGTGGTAAGAGGATGGCAGAGCTTGGGGAGAAGCTCCTTGTTTTCCAGGGGAATCTTGATTTCATGGATTAAAAAATCAAAATTTCAGGGTGGTGCCTGTGGCTCAAAGGAGTAGGGCACTGGCCCCATATGCTGAAGGTGGCCTGTTCAAACCCAGCCCCAGCCTTAAAAAAAAGAAAAAAGAAAAAAAATCAAAATTTCAACTCTTTGAAGGAAACAGGATCCTGGGTAATAACCGAAAAGACTTTATCAAGAATAAATTCTGAGGCTGAGTGCAGTGGCTCACACCTGTAATCCCAGCACTCTGGGAGGCCAAGGTGGGAGGTTTGCTTGAACTCAGGAGTTCAAGACCAGCCTGAGCAATAGACTGGGAGGCTGAGGCAGGTGGATTGCTTGAGCTCACTAGTTCAAAACCAGCCTGATCAAGAGAAAGACCCCATCTCTACTGAAAATAGAAAAATTAGCCAGGCATGTGGCAGGCATCTGTAGTCCCAGCTACTCGAAAGGCTAAAGCAAGAGGATCACTAGCCCCAAGACTATAATGCCATGGCACTCTATCCAGGGTGACTGAGTGAGACTCTATCTCAAAATTAAAAAAGAAAAGAGGGAGAAAAAAAAGAATAAATTCTGGCTAGGTGTGGTGGCTCACTCTTGTAATCCTAGCACTCTGAAAGGCTGAGGTAGGAGGTTTGCTTGAAACCAGGAGTTCAAGATAAGCCTGAGAAACCCAGACCCTATCTTTACTAAATATAGAAAAAACTTGCCATGGCACATGTCTATAGTCTCAGCTGCCTGGGAGGCTGAGGCAGGAGGATTACTGGAGCCCTGGAGCTGGAGGCTGCAGTGAGCTATGATGATTGCACTGGACTCTGTAGCCTGGGAAGAAAGGCGAAACCTTGTCACAAAAAAAAAAAAAAAGGAAGGAAGGAAGAAAAAATGAAAGAAAAAAGAATAAATCCTGTCTCATCATCCAACCTGATTCCAAGATAGCATGACCATAATATTAGTAGTAGACGAAAAGGGAAACAAAGAGGATGAGGATTCAGTGTTCTCTTAGACAGAGGTGGATGACATCATCCCCCAGGAAGAGACAGCTGTGAGACTCAGTAGATTCAAACTACATTGACTGTCTAACCTGGGCCACCCACCTTAAGTCTGGTGAATATATGACAACAATAACGGTTCAAAGATCTTGCTGAAAAAAACTCAAGACAGTTGCTGAAAGATGCTTATTATTATTCTAGAATTTCCAATTCAATGAAAATAGCATTTTTCTGACTCTAAAATATCTTTTTTAAATAATACTAATTGAGCAATTATAAAATAGGAAAAAATCAGATCTCCTGTTAAAGGTAAGAATTATAAATACTCAAAAATTCTCTCCCAGGATCCAAATCACAAAGCAAGAAATTTGTATCATAAATATTTGACAGGTTCACTGTCTAGTTATGCTCCCTGAGAAAAATAATGGGTATTTGCCTTAGGAAAAAAAAAACAACACTAGACCCAAATCCTTTGTCTTCTGAATAACATCTTACACTTGCAGCAGCTTACTTCTGAAGATTTCAAAACACTGTGCCAACAGCTATGATCCCCATCATCCTGATCTGCCGAGAGAAAGGGGCTCTGAGAAATAAAGCCTGTGCCAGGTGCCTGCACAAGACAACAGTGGAGGCAGATGAAACCCTTAAATCTCGGTTTCTAACCTCCTGTCTCAACTTTCTCACTTTAGGAAAATATGTATATTGCTTCCAGCTTCCTTTCAAATGCATGCCCCTGGGAATTTTAAACTTGAAGTGAAAAGTATCTTGTCTCTAATAAAAACATAAAAACATATAAACACACAAGAATAATAGAGGTACCATGGCCTTGTCATTGTGGGGCCCACAGCCCCCACCACAATGCTGGACATATGACAGATATTCAGTAAATACTTTTTAAGTTAATTAATCCAATTAAATATCCACCCCCTAAAAGCCATTTCTCTTATGTACAAGTATATAATCAAATTGACTCAAATCCATAAATCACATACTTGTTTGTTTGGAATGGGAAATTTTGAAGTTTCTTTCCCTAAGAATATTAAAAGCTTTCCCCTCATCTAAAATAGGTATGTCAAAACAGAATAGCTTCCTAGTTAGGTTTGGAACTCTCTATTACCACTACAGAATGTGGCCCTGAGCTCTGAATATGGAGCTATGAATTCATATCAGCCTCTCTCTTTCTCAAAGATTCTGCAAAGAAAATTTGTTCAGTGAAATGGGGCCAAAAAATCATTAGCTACTTAAAGTATGAACGAAAGAGTCAGAGATTTGGTCCCCAAATTTTTTTAGGTATCAGGCATTAATTATCAAAAATAAATAATCCATGTATCACCAGCATACTGGTGGTGAAGAAGAAGAGAAAGGACAGAATAAAGGAGAAGTAAAAGAAACTGCTTGAATCTTGTTTAAAGATGAAGAGGCTTCCACCACAAACCGGAGACTGAAAACTTGATTTCGGATTAAACTAAATTTTTATTTTTGACCCTCTGTACAGAAATACTTTTTAAAAATAATCGTATATCTGCTACTCTAGAAACACTGAAATATTCAAAATGTGTTTGTGCATTTCATCTTTGAATGACCTTTTTTTTATTGAAACAAATGACAAATTTTATTACATGAGTTAATTTTTATGTCCAAGCACAAAGATAATGAAATATATTTTCCCTGAAAAATATTATATACATTAAATAACATACAATGCTAACAATACAATGTAGATTTCCTGGGAAGCAGACTCTGTGATAGAAATATACAAGCAGGAAGTGTATTTATTGGGCGGTGCTGTCTAGATGAGGACCAGTGAGAGTAAAAGAATAGACAGACAGACAGAGCAAGAAGTTGAACTTCGAATGACCTATTTATTTGGTAACTTTAAAAAATATGGAACTACTTTAGACTCACTTTCATCTTGAGGCCCCAAGATAGGAGTGAACTTCTCTCACATCTCAGAATGAGTTTGGCAGACCGCCATGCAAGAAAGGCATAGGAAGCATTTGTGCCTCTTAGACAAACTCACACTGAGGCCAAAAGGTTTACGTTGAAGCGGGAGGTCAAACAGAAGATTTCTCTGGAAGAACTATATGAATTCCACTTGCCACATCCTTAATGTGGAATGGACCAGGTACCCAAGCCTAGAGACAGGGTCTTCATGGAAACCACTCAGTGAGGGTTATACGGATCCCTCAGCACTTGGAGCACAGTGGGCGTGGGCCTGACTTGCATCTGAGAAGTGACTGAGGATGAAGCTGACAGCCAGGATGACCAGAGTGCTGTTTGGAAAGTAACTAAACTCCCACCAATGATGGCAGAAAGCTGCATATTTTATATGAATCAGATGTGGAGAAATAAGAGGTCAGTGAGAGAGAGGAAGGAGGCTACAATGAGGTTATCTTAGATCCTGATCAAAAGGTCAACCTGGAAAGTGTGGCGCTCTCAGCAAAAAATGCGGAAGATGAACAGTCAGATACCAAGAGAAAGAGAAACCCTAAGCAAACCCCAAGCAACCAGTCAGAGCAGCTGCACCACTCACCTCCAGGGAACTATGACAGGTGCCCGTATAGGGGAAGTTCCAAGGGCCCCCAAAATGTTGCCCTGAAAGACAATCAACTTTGCTCACTCTCCAAACCTGGCAAGTACCAACGACAGCACAACTAGTGAGCAAGACATTCCCTGCCGACCTTGATCCCATCCTCAACTTCAAATGCCAGTTTCAAGTGTAACTTAGTGGGCTGGGGAGGGAGCCTTTCTTGCTTTCTCGGGTGGAAAAACACAGTATAACTTGCCATTCCCACTTTCCTCCTGGCTGAACCGCAGAGAGGAAATGTGACATAACGCTGGGTCAGACACACTGAACTGAACCAAGTCTTTTTTGAGTGCTCAAGAGGCCAGAGACTTTTCATTAAAAAGTGACCAGATAGGCTATGGAATCTAAAAATAACATTCAGGGGGCAGAGGAAATTAGCCTCATGGAGTGCTTATGCAGAAGCTATTGTGAAACAACAAAGTTGATTTTATAATTTTATCTTCACTATTCATTTTTCATTGTCAAATTTACATCTAGACATACAGAGGAATTTGTACCACTAGAAGCAGGGAAAAATAGATCCCATTTTTCTCCCAGATGTTTATTTTCTCATTCAGTCATGTACTCATTCACTTAATGATACTAAATGCACGTCATATACCTGGTACTAACCTGATGCTACTGGGATAGAATGATTAAGTCCTTGTCTTCACTTAAGCGAGATGGTAGCATCCTAACACATCGAAAACCAATATGAGTTGTTCATTACCTGTCTTAAAATGCCCTGCCTCCAAGGTGATGGTAAAAATAAGTAGTAGGTTTGTAAAGTAAGTAAAACTAATGCAACAAAGAGCCAGCTGTCTAGACTGATAGAAACACAATCCAACCTCCACAGACAACCAGAAGAAGGCACTTCTGACCTCCCCCGGCAGCCATGGTTCCCACCAGGCCCCAGCAGGAGAATGAACTCAACACATGGCTACATGAGTCAGAGGCAAAAACATCAGGTCAGAATACTCAGTAGCTCTCCTAAGCATGTGAGCAAGAGTTAACCTTTTAAAACACGACTCAAATCTTTTCTCTTCACAAATTCCTTCTTCAGCTAGACCACAAACCCACCTATCCCTTCTCACAAAGCTATTTCAAAGACAGAACTAGCTAGACTACACACAGCACCACTTCTAATACTTCTGACTGCCTTGTAGTGTAGTTTCTCCCCCTCACCTGTGAAGTCATCAGTCCAAGTAAGGGGACTGTTTCTAAGTCAGCAGCATGAAGGCACATCCAGCCTTGCCCTCTGCTCTGTGTAAACAAACTACATTCTTACTTACCTCACTATTCTGGTTAATAGAAAGCATTATACCTGTTTTCTGTACATCCTTATTTTTTGTCTATGTGAGGTCATGGTACATATGTAAGTATCCGAAATCTACCAACTTTGCTCTTTCTATATCTATTATCTAGCCCTAATACCTTCCCTCCCCTCTTGTAATATACTAGCTTATTTTTGTCATGGATGCAGTCTGCTTTAAAGAGGAAAATATTTGAATCTCAGAATATGTATTCCCCCATTTAACACCCATTTTTCTAGTATTGTTTTGTACACAGTATTTTCTAGGTACAGTAGGAAAGCTAAAATGATAATAGGAATACAAATAATCTTAAAAGCTATTTCTGTCTTATTTAGGAACATTGTACAATTTTTGGTTTGATAAAGTATCAGCCAACTTATTTTTATTAACTTGACTTTTCTTAAGCTGAAAAGAAAGAATGGAATTTTGAAGGTAAAGAGACAGAAACATCAGTATTTATTTCATATATCCTAAGCTAATCCCCATATCCTGAATTTAACAGATTCTGAGCTAATCCACAAAGCAAAAGTGACAACATTTGTGTAGCCTTAAAGACACTTAAGCTACCTAGTACAGTGAAGTATGGCTTTCCATAACTGAATGCTATGTGTTATTCATATACCTACACAGTATTCACACAAATTAACAGTCAGTCCATTTATAACTGGTGCCCAGAATGCAAGAAATGTCACATTTCTCTATTTTACCAAATCAAATTAAATCCAATTCAAGTTCCAACTGCCCAAGGTTGACAAGAACAAGATCAATCAGATGCCAGAGATACCTTAAAAGAAAGGATCAAAAAGAAAAATAAAAGCAAAATGGTTAGATGGTTCAAAAACAATGAGAAGGCCCCAGGTTCGTGTGACCCATTCAAAGGCTGCCAGCTTCTAAAAGCTGTGGTTGCCCATGTAGCCATATCAATCTGTCTTCCACCTCTTCTAGAGGGCTGCATTCTGGTGGAATTAGATCTCCTCAGTTTCCTGAACAACCACATCATTCCTACACCAATCTCGAGGAATCTAACGGCATGACCCCAGAAAATGGACCTCTGCTCTCTGTCCTTCATAAATAAAATTTCCAATCAACAAACCTTCTCTTCGGGACAATCTAGCCAAATCATCTTGATGGTATTCTACCTTTGAAATAAAAAGCCTTCTCTTATATTTGAGAAGAAAAGATGGAAAAAATCATAGTAGAAATGGCATTTCAAACAGTGTCGGTCAGGTAACATTAGTTATTATGAGAAAGACTCTGAATATTAGTGACTCAACAGGGTATTTACCTCAGCATCACATGTACAAAACAGTGACTCCACAGAGTTTAAGAAATATGGACTTTCCTAGTGGACCTAGTTCCCTGCTTCACCTCGTCGCTCAGAAACCCAGGCTGAGAGAAGGCAGCTAGCTGTTTCCACTTTGTGCTTCCAAGATTGTTCTGAGAATTGAAATCCAGAAAAATAGAAGGAGGAAGATGACACAGAGATGGTAACCAGCTTCTTATCCATCTTAGCAACAATCAAGTCATGTTATATTCTAGTAGCAGATTCTAGTCACATGCCCTCAGATAAGTCCAAGAGTATTGATACATTCTGTACTATGGATGAGAAAGTACATATTTTGATTAATAATTAGCTGTGTCTGCTACCAAGTCACAGGTAATCCAAAATTAAAATTTACCTGCCCTCTCCTTATCTGGTAATGAGAATCTCCAAAGAGCTAATAATTGAGAAGAAAGTAAAGAAGAGGAACAGAAAATAAACTATATCATGATCCTCCCTGCATCATTAATATAGAGTAGAATGATGAGCAGGTGACAAATCAGAAATTCATAGAGCAATAAAACTGTGAAAGACATAGGTAGAGATAGCCTGACTCACTTCCTTAATTCACACACACACACACACACACACACACACACAAAAACCTGGAGCCCAAAAAGTTCACGTTACTTTCTCTAAACTACAAAAGTAATTAATGGCAAGGGAAAAAAATAAGAGCTAAGATCTCTTGAGCCTTTGTCAGGTGACTTTTTCACTAAAATTCAATTTCACCAGTTTGGGAGTTTATTTTTAG
Organism: Perodicticus potto; assembly: GCA_963574655.1. Lineage (NCBI taxonomy): Eukaryota > Metazoa > Chordata > Mammalia > Primates > Lorisidae > Perodicticus > Perodicticus potto. Next base: position 1,362 of record CAUYRH010145864.1, on the reverse strand, counting down.
CAAAAGACCCAGACCCAACTCCTTTGAGTGAGAGTATTAAGACTCCAGGTCAGACAAGTGGCTCATGCCTATAATACTAGCACTCTGGAAGGTCAAGGTAGATGGATCTCTTGAACCCAGGAGTTCAAGACCAGCCTGAGTAAGAGTAAGAGCCAATCTCTACAAAAAATAGAAAAATTAATCAAGCATGGTGGCACACTCCTGTAGTCCCAGCTAATCAAGAGGCCGAGGCAAGAAGATTGAGCCCAACAGTTTTAGGTTGCAATGAGCTATGATCATGGCACTGAACTGTACCCCAGACAACAGAGTGAGACCCTGTCTCTGAAAGAAAGAGAAAAGAAGAGAAAATAAAACAAAGAGTTGCTTTGGGCTTCAGGGACAAGATGACTGACTAGAGCCAGCCTCCAACAGAAGCTCCCATCCAGAGGGAAGGATAATGCCCAGAAGTACCCAATTAAGGTGAAGACTGGGAGCCAAGCCAAGAGAAAAGAGTGATAACTGCAGGTCACCTCTTCTGAGGCAAGCTGCAACTCCAAGAAAGCAAACTTCAGCTAAGACTTCACCAGAGTCACTGATCCACTAGGATCAGACAAGAACCAGCTGAATACAAGACAGAGCCACCTAACCCCACAACACCAAGCAGGTTTCCTCAGCCTCAGACTGTAATGCTGTACGGATCCTTTGCAAAGCTATAGGGGAAAAAGCTGCAATCATCTGTCCCAGATCCTTGACAAAGGGCTGGTTAAACACAACTCCAGGAACTCCCAATCCAATTTCACCTTACCTGCCCATCTAACCAACATTGAAAAACAATCATGGGGCGGAATCAGCAGAAAAACTCTGGCAACATGAATAATCAGAGCAGATTGACTCCCCCAAGGAATGATAAGGAAGACACAGCACAAGATCCCATTCATAACAAATGGCTAAGATGTCAGAAATTGACTTCAGAATTTGGATAGCAAATAAGATCAACAGAATGGAGGTAATGATGGAATTAGAATTTCAAGGAGTAATTCAAAAGACGTCTTAAGAATTCAACAAATTCAAAGATAAAATCACCAAAGATTTTGACACATTGTGGCAAGAATTTTCAGCCCTCAAAAATCTGAGAAATACAGTAGAATCCCTCAGTAACAGAATGGAACAGGCAGAAGAAAGGATCTCTGACATTGAAGACAAAGCTTGCAAATGCTCCCAAATGCTCAAAGAGGAAAAAAAGTGGCGAACAAAAACAGGTTATTCTCTCAAAGAGTTCTGGGATAATTCGAAGAGATCCAATATCCGCCTTATAGGAATACCTGAAGGTGATGAGGTTGCTGTGAAGGATACAAAGGCTTTACTTCATGAAATAATCAAAGA
>CAUYRH010145862.1:0-16268 GCA_963574655.1 Perodicticus potto | reverse complement strand
AGAACTATGAAACTCTGAGAAAAGAAATAGCTGAAGATGTTAACAAATGGAAAAACATACCATGCTCATGGCTGGGAAGAATCAACATTGTTAAAATGTCCATACTACCCAAAGCAATCTATAGATTTAATGCAATCCCTGCTAAGGCACCATTGTCATACTTAAAGGAACTTTAAAAAATAGTAGTTCATTTTATATGGAATCAGAAAAAACCTTGAATAGCAAATACATTGCTCAGAAATAAGAACAAATCAGGAGGTATCATGTTACCAGACTTTAGGTTATACTATAAGTCTATTGTGATCAAAACAGTATAGTACTGGCACAAAAACAGAGAGATAGATGTACGGAACAGAGTAGAGAACCAAGATATGAACCCAGCTACTTATCATCATTTGATCTTTGACAAGCCTATCAAAAATATTCAGTGGGGGAAAAATTCCCTACTTACCAAATGGTGCTGGTGAACTGGCTGGTGACCTATAGAAGCCTGAAACTGGACCCCCACCTTTTCACCATTAACAAAAATTGATCCTCACTAGATAAAAGATTTAAACTTAAGACATGAAACTATAAAAATACTAGAAGAGAGTGCAGGGAAAACACTTGAAGAAATTGTCCTGGGATAATATTTTATGACCTCCCCGGACAATTGAAGCAACACCAAAAATACTTTACTGGGATCTGATCAAACTAAAAAGTTTTTGCACAGCCAAGAGCACAGTAAGTAAAGCAGACAAGCTTCAGAATGGAACATTTTTGCAGGTTATGCTTCTGACAAAAGTCTGATAAGTAGAATCTACAGAGAACTCAAACTAATCAATAAGAAAAGAACAAATAATCCCATTTTTATGTGGGCAAGAGACTTGAACAGAAACTTCGCTGATGAAGACAGGTGCATGGCCTACAAACACATGAAAAAATGCTCATCTTCCTTAATCATCAGAGAAATGCAAATCAAAACCACTTTGAGAAATATCATCTAACTCCAGTAAGATTAGCCCACATCACAAAATCCCAAAACTACAGATGTTGGTGTGGATGCAGAGAAAAGGGAATGCTTCTAGTGGGAAGCATTAGTGGGAATGTAAACTAATAGGGCCTCTTTGGAAAGAAGTTTGGAGAATACTCAAGGAACTAAAAGTAGACCTAACATTCGATCCTGTAATTCCTCTATTAGGTATATACTCAGATAATCAAAATTTATCTTACAACAAAGACATTTGCATCAGAATATTTATTGAAGCCCAATTCATAATAGCCAAGACATGGAAACAGCCCAAGTGCCCATTGACCCATAATGGATTAACAAATTGTGGTATATGTACACCATGGAATACTATGCAGCCATAAAAAGATGGAGACTTCACATCTTTTATGTTTACCTGGACAGGGCTGCAACATATTGTTCTTAGTAAAGTATATCAAGAATGGGGGGAAAAGTATCCAATTTATGCAATACTACCATGAAATCAATATATAATCACCTACACATCATATGAATGGCAAAACATAACTATAGTCTATAAAGTAGAAGGGAAGAGGAGAGAGGGGGAGGGGAGGGAAGGTTTCTAGGGGGACCTCACCTAATGTGCATGATGCAATGGTACATTTCAAAACTATTAAGAAATGAGTATAATTGTGATGGATGTGTTACTTAGTTCAAAGTAAGCATTTTACATTGTATATCAAAGCAGTACACTGAACCCTATAAATGCATCAATGTACAAAGTTATTATTTAATAAAAATAATAATAAAAGAAAATAGAAGCTCCACAAATGTAAAAAAAAATAAATTTACTGATAAGTATTTTTATTTTTATGGTGCATAATGCAAGAGTGCATGTCGGATCTATTAAGTATAGAGTATAAATGTCTTAATACAATAATTAAATAAATGAGACAATAATTAAATAAATTAGACAGTGTGATGTAAATGCTCCTAATTCTGTATTAAATCAGCACATTGTACCCAATAAATGCATTAATGTATACATGATCTATGTGTTTATGATTTAATAAAAAAAGTTCATTTCTGATAAGTATTTTTAATGCTATTATATATGACTTTTTCATTTCTTTTTTGAATAATTTGTTATTGGTGCATAATAACACTACCAATTTTTGTATGTAGATTTTGTATCCTACAGTTTCACTTAATTTGATTTTTAGTTCTAGCAGTTTTGTGGTGGAGTCTTTAGGGTTTTCTATTTATGTGCATAAGATCATGTCATGGGTCAATCAAAGATAAATTGGCATCTCTATTTCCCATTGGGATACCTTCTATTTCTTTGGCTTAACTAACTGCTCTGTTTAGAACTTCCAGAATTTATTCATCAGACATGGTGAGAGTGTGCATTGTTATAGTGTTCCTAATCTTAATGGAAAAGTTTCCACTGTTCACTCTTGAATATGATGTTAGCTGTGGGTTTACCATATGTGGCCTTAATTGGGTTGCAATACATTCCTTCTAAATCCAATTTGTTGAGACTTTTTATCATAAGAAAGATGTTAATTTTCTTTTTCTGCATCTATGGAGATGATCATATGCTTCATATAGATTTCATGTACATAATTATGTTAAAATGTAGTATTACATTCAACTTGGATATGTTGAACCATCCTTGCATCCTAGTGATAAATCCCACTGGATCATGGTCAAAGGTCTTTAATGTGCTATTAAGTTTGGTTTGCTAGTATTTTGTTAAATAGTTTTGCATCTATAATTCACCAGGGATATTGGCTTATAGTTTTCTTTTCATGTATTATCTTTTTCTGGCTTTGGTAAGGGTGATGCTGGTCATGTCAAACGAATCTGAGAGCATGGTCTTTGCTTTCATTTTCTGAAAGAGTTTGAGAAGAGTCTGTGTATTAATTCTCCTTTAGGTCTTTGATAGAATCTGTCCATTATGCCATCTGGGCTTGAACTTATATTTGAAAGGAAATTTGTCACTATTGATTTAATGTTCTTGCTTATTCTTAATCTGCTCAGATTTTCTATTTCTTCATTATTCCGTCTTGTATGTTTGAGAGGTTGTGTGTTTCTAGGAACTTTTTCATTTCTTCCATGTTACTCAAGGTATTGCTTTATTATTATTCATAGTAGGCTCTTATGATCCTTTGTATTTCTGTTTATCCATCCTCCATAAAAATTACCTGCAATAAACAGGGGGAGAATTTCATTCTCATTATACAAATAATAGAGGCTGGGTGTGGTTACTCATGCCTGTAATCCTAGCACTCTGGGAGGCCAAGGCAGGTGGATTGTTTGAGCTCACGAGTTTGAGACCAGCTTGAGCAAAAGTAAGACACTGTCTCTAATAAAAATTGAAAAACTGAGGCAAGAGGATTACTTCAGCCCAAGAGTTGGAGGTTGCTGTGAGATATGATGTAATAACACTCTACCCAGGGAAACAGCTTGAGATTCTGGCAAAAAAAGAAAAAAGCAAACAAAAAAAAATAGAGATAATTATATTTTTTAGTTTATGTGTGCCACTGTAAAAATACCTGGGACTAGGTAATTTATAAAGAATGGAGATTCATTTCTCACAGTTCTGGAGGCTGGGAAGTCCAAGATCTAGGCACCAGCAGATTTAGTGTCTGGTGAGGGTTTCTTTCTGCTTTCATAATTGTGTCTTCCCATCCTCACACAGTGGAAGGGACAGAAGAGCCAGGCAGAGCTCTGAGCTTGTTTTATAATAGCCTTACACCTGTCTCCAAGGACAAAGCCCTCATGACCTAATCACCCCCCCCAAACAGGCCCACATCTTCATACTATTACCCTGAGGTTTGATTCAGCATATTAATTTTGAAGGTACCCATATATAAAGTCTGACAATTAAGTTCACAAACTTGCCACCTTGTGCTTACATTGGCAGCACTGTGCAAACAACTCAGTAAGGTTTCATGACCCTAGTATTTTAGTGCCTCACAGCTGCATTCATGTCAATGTGTTGTGGTGTCTTGCTGAGTGGTGGTCATTATAGACACATGTGTTTGTGTATTGTCTTGAGACTTGAGTTAAAGCAACAAACATTTGTAAATTTCTTGTTATACTTGGCAAGAATGGAAGTGAAATGAGGGACATGTTAGTCCAAGTTTATGGGGATAATGCCATAAAGAAAACAGCAGTGTACAAATAGATTAAATGTTTTTCTGAGGAGAGAGAAAGCATCACTGATGAAGAAAGGTTAGGGCAACCAGCCACAACCAGAACTGATGAAAACATTGCAAATATTCTTTGAAATGTACAACAGAAATCACTGGCTGACTGTGAGAAGCATAGAAGACCAAGTAAACATTGATAGAGAAATAGTTAGGAAAATCTATTTTTTTTTTTTTTTTGAGACAGAGTCTCACTTTGATGACTTTGGGAGAGTGCCATGGCATCTTAGCTAAAACTCTTGGGCTCAAGTGATCCTCTTTCCTCAGCCTCCTGAGTAGCTGCAACTACAGGAGCCCCCACAATGCCTGGCTATTTTTAGAGATAGGGTGTTGCTCTGGCTCAGGCTGGTCTTGAATTACTGAGCTCAAGCAATTCATCACCTCAGCCTCCCAGAGTCCTAGGATTGCAGGCATGAGCCACTGTGCCTGGCCAGTTAAGAAAATCTTAACAGAAAATCTTCCATGAGCAAAGTGTAGCTCTTGCATCACAACAATGCACCAGCTCACACAGCACTGTCTGTGAGGGAATTTTAGCCAGTAAACAAGTAACTGTGTTGGAACACCCTCCCTACTCACCTGATCTGGCCCCCTATGACTTTTTTCTTTACCCAAAGATAAAATAAATACTGAAAGGAAGACATTTTGATGACATTCAGGATATTTAGGGTACTATGACAGCAACTCTGATGGCTATTCCAGAAAAAGAATTTCAAAGATGCACTGAAGGGTGGACTAGTTGGTGGTGTTGGTGCAGAGCTTCCCACGGGGAGTACTTTGAAGGTGACTGTAGGGATATTTAGTAATGAGGTAGGTAGCACTTTTTCTAGGATGAATTTGATAACCTAATTGTCAGACCTTGTACTCAGATCACAACAAATAGCTAACATGTACTGAGTGCTTACTCTGTGGTCAGCAATTTCTAGGCTCTGGAAATACATTAAACCATTTAGTTCTCACAAGTACCCACATGAGGCCTGTGGTACTGTCCTCTCTGTGGTGTAGACAAGGGGGCTGAGATCAGAGTGGGAAGGCACTTTCCTGGGGCTCTGTGGCTAAGGAGAGGCACGGCTGGAGTCCAGACCCAGGTGGACCTGGGCTCCTTATCCTGGACTGAACAGTCAACAGCAGAGAGAAGAGCAGAGCTGCCTAGAGCAAGCAAGGGTTAGGGTTAGGGTTAGGGTTAGGGTGGTGCTGAGAGGAAAATTAACATGGCAGCACTAAATCTGCATTGAATGTGGTGAGGAGGAAAACCTACTTCCAGACGATAAATAAAATAACTTAAGAAATTGAAACAAATTCCTTTGGGTGCATATAAGAAAAGCCTTCCCAAAAATTGGAGTTTACCATCAGTTTCAGAAGTGCAATCAAGTATCATTAAAAAGTATCTGTCCTTGGAAAAATTCCTAGAGGGGAAATACATAAAAATATAAAATTAATTATCTTTGGTATGATACCATGAATGATTTTGTTTTTGTGTCTCTGAATTTTTGACTTTTTTTTTTTTTTTCACTTTTTGGCTGGGTCAGGGTTTAAACCTGCCACCTCTGATATATGGGGCCGGCACCCTACTCCTTTGAACCACAGGCGCTACCCCAATTTTTGACATTTTTAAAGGGCATGTGTGTGTGTGTGTTTAAATAAATAAACACCCATCTGAAAGACCACCAGTTTAGAAACTGCTGAGCCAGATGCCTGGTGCTAGCCCTGCTCCTGGCCTCCGCCTCCCTGTGTGGTCCCCAGAGGGCCGAGGCAGGGTGCACACCCATCTGCCCTGCTGACTGCGACTTGCCCTGCTCAAGGTCCAGTCAGACGAGAAGTCTGCTCTAGAATCTAACATCCTGGCCGCTGTCTGAGAGACAGGCGTGGAAGCCGTGACACAAAGTTTTGGTGTCTGGAGCTGAGAAGAGGACACGCTGGGGCAGAAGCGGACGTGGGCAGGAACCCCTTCCCGGGGAGGCAGGAACAGGGGACAGACAGCTTATGGAGGAGCCTATGTGCAAAGGTCTGCAGAAGCTGTGGCTGTGGGTGCGGTCTGCTGGTGACAGGGAAGAACTTTGAAGGTTCACTGGGGACTAGGCTTGTGGGAAACTCCCTTTGGCTATCAAATCCCCATAATACACTGGGAGCTCAATGCTGAGTCACTGCTGGTTTGAAGGCCAGAATTCCATGACAGCTGCCCCGGCATGCTTCTGGGAGAAAGCTCAAGGTTCCGTGGAATGTGGACAGCCTCATCCACACTGTCGCTGCCCTTGTGATGGCTGCTGAGTTTCCCACCTACAATTCCTTCACTCCTCCCGGGACCTTCCCATTCGCATGATGTGTTCACTGCTACTTCAGAGACCCATCGTGGATGCCCCACACGGGACTGTCCCCTGCCCCGAGCATGTCTGTGCTGTGTGTGGTTCCGGTCTGCTTCTGCCTGGCTGTGAGATCTGGGGTCAACACTTAGCTGCTCTGACTGCTGTTGGAGACAAATGCACTGTTCTCCAGGTCTGCCTCGTGGGCTTCTGTGAGGGCTGCAGCAGCGCAGGTGTGTGGCAGGCTTCTCTGCGGGCAGTGATGGGGGCCGTGGTGCTGGGCCCTGGGGGGTCCACAGGTTGAAACAGAGCAGAACACGCTGTGTCCAGCAGCACAGGCATCCCGTGCTCTCCCCACAGGAGCTTTTGGCCACATATCATGGACAGTGCTGGGTTTCTTTTCCCCTCTTGCCCTGCAAGCTTGGCCTGGCTTTCTCAGTGCTCTGAGGAGTGTATTTAAGGCTGCAGGCATAGATGTGGCTCCTTAACACGCACCTCTGAGGAACAGTGAGAAGTCACCTCACACTTTCCTATGGAGCCTTTTGTTTTACTCAAGTGCAGGCAGCAGAGACAACATTTCCAGAAATAGCTGGTAACACAGATCAGGGAAAGAAGTGGCCTGAGACCATGAGCTGGGAGGAAAATGCAACCTACTGAATTCACGGGGGTGGGGGGAGTGTGAGGGAGCAATCTCCCCGGGGCCCTGGGTGAGGCGGCAGGAGAGGCACCAACGGGCAGCAGAAATGCCCCTCCTGGGCAGCTGCTTCACAGAGACAGAAAGGTGAGGCAGGAAGAGCAACTGAAAGGGTGGGGTGGGGTCCCCATTCCTGGGCATGGGGGAAATCAGGAAGCCACAGGTGGGGAGTGGAGAGCGGAGGAGTAGGTGAGCCAGGTTTCTGGGCGGGGTCCAGAACTGCAGGCCAGAGGTGTTCCAGGTGCTGCAGAGATGGGGAATGAAGATGCAGAGCCTCCCCCTGGGTTCCCGAATACCGTCCACTCCCCTGCCAGGTGAGCACAGCGTATACTCAGCAAAGCGATTTCTTTTCCTGGGTGTTTGCCTTGTTGCCTTCCTAAGTCACCAAGGACGGATCTGATCCTGGGCACCAGGTGAACCCTGCTACACCTGCTAAGCCAAGTCCATGATCAAAGACAAGGTTCATTGTTTGGGTGCTCCTTGCTCTGTAAGATCTCAATCATCTTAGAGACACCGTGGGCACACAATAGCTTTTAAAATGCAAAATATATACAGGAGCAGGTCCTAACACACTCTGACTGAGTTAAACTGAAGCCAGTCCGTTCCGAGGCTGTCTGTGTCTAGTAGCAAAACCTGCCCCACTCAAATGAATCCCCTCCAGTTTCCAAATAATGTTCCCTACTTTTTTCTCCTCCACAGTTTTGCTGAGTGGTTCCCTTCTGACTTCCCATTATTATTTCTGTCTATTTTCTGTACATCCTGCCAGCACTCGCTCACACACCTCAAATCCAGTGTCTACTGTGATGGATTCACACCTTTTGCAAAATGTATACATGATCACTTATACCAACTTTCTAGTTCTTAATTCCACAAAAACTGGAGTAGCCCAAGACTGTGATGACGGCTGCATTGCCTATAGGAATCTCCTTTTCCTTCCCAAAGCATTTGATCAAAAGGACTTATGGGGGTACCCTCAGCCCCAAATCCAGGCAGATTCAGGCTCTCCCTTAAAGGGGGACTTCTGGTGGCCACCTCTAATCTGCCATGTTTGACCTGCAAGACAAAATCTATTTGCCAGTCTCATGCTCTCTCTGCATTTTGGGTTATGTCACTCTTATGTCTTACTTAATTTTTGTAGGTTATGATTTTGCTAGAAATCCTCAGGGCTAGGAGTCCCCCCATGAGGAGCTCCTTCTTTCACCAAGGGAACCTGTTTGGGGAACTGCTGGGAAAGGCAAACACCCTTTGGAGGAACAGCTGGTTCATTCACTATTAAATTAGGAAAGTGACACAAATGTACCTTGGAAGTCAGAGCAGGGACTACGTGCTGGATCAGTGGGCAGGTAGGTTTGGGTGGTGGGGCAGTGGGTGGGAGAGAGGGCAGTGGGAGGAGCAGGTCGTAATGTGTGAGTGACCTTGGGTGCCTTTGACAACCTTGATGGTGCAACCAACTACACGCCGAGGCTGCAGACCTGTACAGCGTGTTTCTGTACTGAGTTGTAACACAGTAGAAAGTATTTGCGCATCTAAACTCATCTAAACTCTGGATGGCACAGTAGCAATACAGCCTTGTGATCTTAGGGGAGCACCGTGACACATGTGGCTCATCATTGACCAAAACAGCGTCGCTTGGAACCTGGCCGTGCCTGTGTGTACATGTACAGCTGCGTCTCCAAATCTGTGTGTTTTGTGTCTGTGAATTTAACCACCCATGAATTAAAGATACTTGAAAAAAAATGTACAATTTCATCTGTGCTGAACATCTACTGACTTCTCCTGTCATTTTCCTGTAAACAATATAGTATAAGAAATATCTCTATAGTATTCACATTATATTATGCTTTATAAGTAAAATAGAAATGATTTAAAGTATGTGAGAGGTATGGGTTATAAGCTCATACCATACCACTTTACCTCAGGGACTTGAGGGTACATGGATGTTGGTACCCAGGGGGGTCCTGGAGCCACCCTCCACAGATGCGAACTCTGGATGGCTTCAGGAAACAAGCTTTCTTCTTCATCATGGTGCAAAAGTGATATGTGTTTAGCAGAAATCACACTTCAAGTACCCATACAACCATTCTCTCTCTCACTTTCAGTACAGTGTTCAATAAACTACTGAGATATTCAACACTTCATTTTACAATAGATTCTGTGTTTGATGATTCTGCCCAGCTCCAGGTGAATGCAAGCATTCTGCACACATCTAAGGTGGGCTGAGTTCCAACATGCAGTGGGTTCGGTGTATTCAGTGAATTTTCCACTTATGGTGTTTCCAATTTGCACTTATCAAGATGTAACCCATCATTAATTGAGGAACAGCTGTATATATAACCGGATTATTATCCTTGACACATCTAGAATGCAATGGAAGGACCTAGCCTGCAGTAAATGGGTTCAGGTTCCCAAATAATGCTCTTAGTTTGCTATCTTTTAGCAGGATTCCAGAAGAAATCAAATAACAGAAGTGTAAGGTATATTTAATTTAGCTGGGTATTTACATTTACAATTAAATCACATAGCTTTGATGTAATCAGGGAGTGAAAGCTGTGTGAATCCCAGTATAAAATAAACCTTTCCTAACTGGCCAGTGCACAGGCCAGATGAGGACTTGGACAGCCATGGTGTTGCCCTCCAGCCACGTGGCAGGTGCCCAGACCCTCAGAAGGGCACCTAACTTGTCAGCAACACTGCTGGGGATGAAGACCTGAGTTTGGAGTCAGATCAGGCCGGGTCTCTCAGGCCATGATGCCTGGTGTCCACACACAGGGCTGCTCTGCACATGTCCAGTGCACCTATCCTGAGTGGAGACTTCCTTACACAGAACAATTATTTGTATTTTATAAGTACAAATGCAGATCACCTAAGCCTGATGTTAAAATAGATTTTTAAGAAGAATTTGTCTACTTTAAAAGAGAGTAAAGATGATCCTCGTGTTAAATGATTTGAGAGCGTAATTGGCTGACAAAGGCATAGAGAAATAGTAATACATGGAAAGAGCATTTAAATTTAGCTTGTCACCTCTAGCTTTATAAATTGGTTTATTCCAAATGAAAACTCACAGTTTTCAAAATCAAATTACCTTATTTTACATTTATTTAATTTTTTCTTCTGCAAACTACTTGCATGACTCCCTATATACTACTGCTGGGTAGACAAACATGAGTTTCCTATGCACGCTTTAGCTGTGTGGATGCAGAGCAATATACTTGATAAAATCTCGTTCTGCTGACCTCAGCCCAGTGAAATTCTTGGCACTGGGTGTCCTCAGATGAGAGCTTGTTTAGGTGAAGTTGGGTCTGGAGGGTCAGACCTTATTTCCAACACAGCCTTTTTAACCACATGTAAAGTCTCTCCTTTCCCCTGGGGAAAATATTAATAAGAGTCTCCTCACCGTGGATAGCAATTAGCTGTTTTCAGGAGGCTGTGCTGCCAAATGCACTTGGGACCCACAGTGATCTTGACCTGCATGACGGCCTTCCCAACTGGTTGGCCAGAAGGCCCGGCCAGGCATGCATCTGGGTGTGTCCCATCCAGCACACAGTGGGCAACGCCCTGCTCAGGAGGGAAGAGAAAGGGGACAGTTAGTGTGGGAAGGGCAGGTAGCACGTGCCAGTGTCCTCAACGTGGGACGTGAGACCAGCAGCAGCAGCATGTGGAAATTTGTCGGAAATCACCCTGGTGAGGCCCTGTCCCAGATATGCTGGGTCAGGAGCTCTGTGGAGAGGCCAAACCCAGCTTCCTGACGCCTTCTGGGTAGTTGCTATCCATACTCAGTGTGAGAACCTTGGCTCTTCACACACAGAGAGCCCCGTGGAGTCCTGGACTCAGCCCCACTCTGCCTCTCATGCCTGCGAGCGCCAGCAAAGTGCCTCATATCCCTGAGGGCTGCATGTATACGGGGGGCACAGGGATTCTCCCATCCACACAGGCAGGCTGCTGTCAAATATCACACATGTTGCATTCTATGGAAATGCATCTTACCTCAAATCACGCTCCGGCACACAGTGGGACGTCACAGTGGAGCTCTTCCTGCCCCACGGCAGCAGGGACATCAGCACAGCAGCCCTGAGAACCCACGGAGGCAGCCACTCAAAACATCTCTGCTCTGGACGCCTCACCCACTCTGAGTACAGAACTGCCAGTGTGGGGGGAGAGGAAAGGTGTGAGGAAATCCCCCATGTCACCGTGTCCCAGTGAGAGGGGACTTTGGAGCGTGCAACCCTGCAGTTGAAACTGAGTGTGCTGGTGCTGCCTGTGGCCAGCTGTGCTGAGAGGGGTTTGTGCCCCAGAGTGCCCCCAGTTAAGGACTGGATGGGGGTGCAGTGTGCCCCGTGGGATGGCGAGCTGAAGGGGGCCCCCAGTTAAGGACTGGATGGGGGTGCAGCGTGCCCCGTGGGATGGCGAGCTGAAGGGGCCCCCAGAGGCACCAGGATGCTGATGGGGGACACCGACCTCCCAGGAACCAGGAGGAGAATAGAGACGCACCCACCAGGTAGAGGAGCACGGGAGAACTCCTGGCAAGACGAACGTTCAGGGAGTGCTCAGAACCATCCAGGAGACAGGACCAGTCCCCAACTGCCAACAGAGGGCAGGACGTCAGCTGTGACGAAAACTGGTTCTGCTGTGACGAAAACCGTTTCTGTCCCCGCCAACATTTGGAGGGGAGGGGCTCACTGGAGGCCAGGTGTGGCGGGAAGGGAGGACTGGCTGGGATCATCCACACGCAGCCGGCCCCTCCGGTCACACGACAGGGGGAGGGAGCCACAGTGCTAATCACACCCGCAGTTCTGATTGTGTGGCCCCAACTCTCCATCTCCACATTGAGGTGCTGTGATTTATGTGCCCCTAATCTTATGCAGCACCTAGAAGTGAGTGAGGAACACAGCCATGGACATTCTAGAGTTCTCCTTTTGGATAAATGGAGGTTATTTCTACTGACAGCTCTCTAAGGGCCAAGGGTTATCCGTGAAGATAAACTGAAGTTGATTATGACACGAGGTCCTCTTGTTCAGTACACGCAAGAACACACATGAGCACAAGCATCAGATGGTCCAAGTGCTCCCCAACTGGCAATGCCATAGGTTTGAATGCTCCCTGTGACAGAGAGCTCGCTGCTTCTCATGGACAACATCCTGCTTCTGAATAAATATGCTCACCTTGGCATTTTAACATGCACACTGCAAAATTGGAGCTTCCTAGTAGATATCTTGGGTCCAGTCTTCAAGACCATGCAGAGCAAATCTGCTTTTTCTTTTCACGGTAGCACTTCCAAAATTTGGGGAAAGCTGAGGGGCTCTTCTTGAGTTTTGTTCCTCTGATATCTTCCCCTTGCTCCTTCCTACTCTGATCTAAACACATTCTAGTGATATAGTTCCTTCCCAGACTACAGTCAATGCTCTAAAAGCCTTATTCTTTTTTCAGATAAGAAAAGTGGGCTCCAGTGGGGATTTTGACGCATCTAAAACCACACACTTTGTTAATTGCAGGAAGAAGAACCAGCGTGGCACCTTCCTAACGTCCAGCTCTGCATCTCTGCTCCCCCCGCCCCGTGCCTCCCACTCCCCCAGGCACAACACAGGCTCAATGGCCTCCTGTCACTCGCCTTGTGTGGGCGCCGTCCCAGCTCAGAACTTTCTGCTTCTTTCTGTGTTTGGCGTGACTGCTGCCGGCCACGTACAGGTGCCCACAGGCCATAGCGCAAACCAGTGTCCCGGGGTCACTTCCCTGAAGATTCCCAGGGGGACCACTGGCACTGACAGTGGCTGGCGAGTCCTGACGGTGAGGAGGACTCAGCCGCCGAGTAATCCACGGCATCAAAGGGGAAATAGTCTGGATTTAGCCAGCAGCCACTAATCACTGTGATCATCACTCGGAGTTGGAGCACGCCAAGGACTTTTCAGATGCACGGCTCCCTTTTACTATTTTAATTACAACATAAATAACTGTGGGGATGAGCAGAGCTGCGTCTCCTGACTCGCTGACTGTTCACTCCCCGCTGGCTGTCTATGCACTGCGGGAACCAAGTCCTAGTTTGCATTAACCCTCATGGTCAGACTTGGAGGTCAGCAGTTTTATTTTCATGTTACAGACATCACTGAGCTCACAGGGAATGAGCCACCTCCCGGGATGCAGGTAGCAATGGGAGCCCCATCAGGAGCCAATCTGCCCATGTGCAGGCTCCTCCAGTCATGCCGCCACCTCAGTTTCCTGCTCCTGCAGAACAGCGGAGCAGCCTTTGCCAGCGTAAACCAGGTGTGCCCATCATCACTGCATACAATTTTTAAGGGTCAGGGGTCCAGGAGTGACACGGGTTGCTGTGGCCCAGGGCCCCCCTAGGCTACAGTAAAGCTAAGGATCTGTCCTGTCATCTCAGGGGTCACCCAAGGCTGGGGGAGCCTCTCCTGGGTGCATCCACGTGGTCGGCAGCGGGACTCACTTCCTCCAGGCCTGGGTCGGAAGGTCTCCATTTCTCACCACATGGGCCTCTGTAGGCTGCTTGGGTGTCCTCTCAAGGTGACAGCCGGCTTTTCCCAGAGTGTGTGAGGGGAGAAAGAGAGGCAAAGGCCAGGTGGAGGCCGTGGTCCTGTATAATATGACCTTGAAGGTGACAGCCAGTCTCACCCTAGTGTGTGCTATTAGTCGGGGGCGGAACTTGGGGTGAATACCAACAGGCTTCACTGGGGACATCTTGGACAGTGACTGCCACAGAAAGCAGCAAAGTCTGGAGAAACAGACCTTGCATCTCAAGCGGATGTACCAAAATAGATAATTCCTGTGTCTAGGTCTTCGCCAAATTGGCCATTCTCAAGCTGATTTATTTTTACTATTGTAAAAAAAAAAAAAAATGTAATGAAGAACTATTGCCAAAGGAGACACTAAAACAACCATGTGACAACCGAGTGAGGTAACCAGTTGGAGTGAGCAGAAAGAGAAGCAAGCTGTGGGACCTGGGCCAGGCACCATGCAGTGATGACACCAGCTGGGATCCCTCGGCCCTGGTGCCAGCCCTTGGCCTAGTGCGCTCGCCCACCCATGCTGGAGGGGCGCTCCAGTCCTCCACTCCTCACCCATGTCCTTGCTCCCTGCTCTCTGCAAGCTCCTCTCCACCAGGACAGGACCAGGTAGGTGCTCGTCAACTTGTCTCTTCCGTGTGACCCACATCAGGCTGAGTGAGGGTGCTCAGGCTCAGAACTCAAAGTCATGCAGGAAGTCAGCGGCAGGGGAAAGTAAGCAGCTAATGCCATCTAGGACAGCAAAACAGATTCCTGTCATAGAAAAATATTTTTTAGATGTGACAGAGAAAAAGAGAGACAGGGATCTTGGGTAAGCCTCCCAATCTCTCATCCTATCTCCTGAAATTCCCAGATCTCTCTTCCCAGCGTACTGGCCTGGCATGCTGGTCTCCCGTGCCCCCGACCCTGCTGCCATCAGCTCAGCTGCTCTTTCCAGAGCAAGTCAGTCCCTGGCACTCCCAGGGATGCTCCACCCATTTTCATTGGATTTGGGAGGAAAAAAAAGACCAGGGTTAAGAGAAAAGGTACAGAAAAGGTTGCTCCAGTGTCCAAAAGAAATTTTATCTCCTGGCACTCCACTATAAAATAATCCTCTTCACATATTGCTGTATTTAATTTGCATTTACTAACAGTGGATATTGGTTGATGACATTGGCTTTTCATCTTTGGTCATGAGAAGAGTGAGTGTGTTGTTTTTGGTATTGTTTTGTCTAGTTTTGGTGTCAGAGTAATGCTGGTCTCATAAATAGAAGAAGTGTTCCTCTATTTTTTTTTATTCCTCTTGAAATGTTGCAATTCTCTAGATGGTAAAACCATCTGGGCCTGGATATTTCTTTTTTGGAAGGTCTTTTAGCTACCAGTTCCATTTCTTTAAGAGTTATGGTACCATTCAGATACATCTATTTCAACTTGGATGAGTGAGGGTAGCTGCCATTTTTGAGGACTGGTTCCATTTTACCTATTGAGTCTCTGTGAAGATTTGCTCATCTCCTTCTATTAGTATTTCCCTCCAATGCCATCAAGGTCTGTAATTTTGATGTTCCTTCTTCATTCCTGATATTGTTTATGATTGTCTTCTCTCATTTTTTCCCTCAGTTTTGTCGAAGTTTCTTTGATTGTTGGTGTGGCTTAATGCAAATGAGTAACACCTACTCAGTCCCTTTGCATTGAATAGAGGAGGGGGCAACACCAGCAAGCACTCCACAGGGACAGACAAGGGTGCCAGCCCTCACACCCCTCTGCACTGGCTTTTATTGACCTCTCAGGCATAAGAAAAGACAGCACAAGAGCAAGTTTCCAAGAGAGAGTGAAGGTCAAAAGACAAGTCTATTGGTGGTGCCTGTGGCTCAGTGAGTGGGGCGCCGGCCCCATATACCGAGGGTGGCGGGTTTGAACCCGGCCCCAGCCAAAGTGTAACAAAAGTCATGCTTTAGCTGCATGACTGGGCTTCTAACACATTCTGTTCACTGCATTTCTGTCTTGCTTTTTTCTTATCACTGCTAAATATGACTTAGGGCTGGACAATACACTGTGTCCAGTGAGCTTCCTATTTGGTGAGCACTGTTTTCAGTAGTCAGGGCCAGCCGTGATGTGTGACTTTCCCCAGATCACTCTGTCCCTAGTGCCAAGCACTTCTAACCTTACGCTCTATCCTACAATTAATTTTCCTAATTGTCTCGAAGAATCAGCATTTTTTTCCATCGATTTTTCTCCATCATAGTTTACATTCCATTGATTGCTGCTCTTTTTTTTTATGTTATCTTTTTTCTTCCTTTATTTCTTTGCTACTAACTTACTTTGTATTAGATGTTTTCTAATATCCCACTTTTTTTTTTTTTAAATTTTTATTAAATCATAATTGTGTACATTGGTGCAATCGTGGGGCACAATGTGCTGACTTCATATACAATCTGAAATATTTTCATTGAACTATTTAACATAGCCTTCAAGGCCTTTTAATCACTATACGAAGACATTTATATTCTACATTTAGTAATTTTCACTTGTACCCTTGTAAGATGCACCGTAAGTGTAATCCCACCAATCACCCTCCCTCCACCCATCCTCCCCCTCCCCTCCCCTCTCTTGCCCCCCTCC
>CAUYRH010145859.1:0-40880 GCA_963574655.1 Perodicticus potto | reverse complement strand
AACACAATGCTAGGCAGAAGCTCATACAACTAACATGATATTTTATAAAATGACTTATTTCCAGAATGAAGAGACATCACATACTACAGCTAGATTGAGAAAAGACAAGTCTATCACATGAGGAAAGTTTATTTGCTTTCTCGGTAATAGATTAGGGAGATCCTGGATTTGTTCTTTTTCTTTGGATGTCTTCCTTTACTCATTTAAAGTGGCAGACAAAGATGTTTTCTTATAAATTAGTGGAGACTTCACATTTCTACCTCTATTATTTTTCCTTTCCTAACTCATTTAGCATTTAAAATTAATATCTACTATAAAACTCTCAGTAACTTTGTGTTTAGCTTACTACATACATCATTTTGTCAATCATTTTGACAGAGAAAGTTCTAATTGTGAATTATAGATATCTCATAATTTCACAAATTATGAAGATACTCTAGCCAAAGGCCAGATAAATATTATATTGTTTCTGAAACGATGTTGTTAAAACATAAATTCTGAACTGTTTTACTTTGCAATTTCTATTATTTCTATAATTTCTAATATTCTAGGAAACTTGTATATCTTGTATATTCACCTTTACCCATTTTATTCCTAATGATTCAAAAAAGACACTTGTAGATGGAACAACATCCTTTGACACAAACATCCCATTCTTCCTTTATTTTCTCTTTTTAAACTATGGCAGTGGTTTTAAAACTTTTAAGTGTATCATAATTCCTTGAAGATTTTCTCAAAACTGCATTCAATGTGTATGAGTTAGACATCAACATTTATAATCAGCTGCCTAGGTGCTTCTGATGCACATAAAATTCTGAGACTCATGGATGTTAGTGTTAACAAGATCATACTTACGTAGAGTGTCTGAATATTTGTATTGATAAGACAGTACCTAGACAGGATGCCTGTCCTCTATGGAGCCAACAGCATATTTGTCATGTATTATTAGGAATTGAATATGGCTCAATAATAGTTAACACAACATTTTTTTCTATCATTTTCTTTATAAAAAAGACTAGCTATTGCTCATTTAAGCCTTTGGGGAATCACATGAAAAATTCAGCAGGGAGTCCTTTTATAGTGACAGAGTGTCTCTGTCAGTGGTCAGAAGTGATCAGGTTATGGGTTCAAGTATTTACTCATCCTTTGATGGTTTTATAAATAAAATATACTTTTATACTTTATATTTTCATTCATAGAAAGTGAATTGTTTAGTAGACACAGTTGTTTTCAATATGGTCTTTTAGACTGTAAATATCTCCCACTCAGGCATGAAAACCCAAACCATTGTTTTAATTTTATACCAATGGATAAAAAACACAAATTTTTTTCCCTGGCATTCTTTTCACTTCATGTATTTAAATAATACTATTATCAATATAAAATAAGATGCACAAAGGCATGGTTCTTATTTTGGATCACTATATTTTTGAGAATGCTATAAATAATTAAAAAATTATGGCCAATAGGTAGATCATCCTATAGATTAGCAGTATGGATTGCCCAGGTTTTCTTTAAAAATATAAATTTAGTTCCAGTAAAAGAAGACCATGTAATGAGGACAACTCATCTGATTAAAACTGGATGAAGATGACTTAAATATGTTGGAGAATTAACAATGTCACAAATATTTCCTGAGTTAAAATTTTAAAAAAAGGCTGCTTCTGGCTCTGGAGCAGACAAAAGCTCTCACAGAGAAAACTAGAAGAGTCACATGAAAAATAAAAATTACGTATTCTATTAAAGACATTGATGAATTGTCAGGTCATAAAAATTCAAGGGGCAGTAATCTTGGATAGAAGGAAATTGTGGAAATGAATGATGGATGCCTAAAGGCAATAAGGTGACATGTTTGCTGAAATGAAACAATGGCCAACTTAGAATGCTATGCCCAAAGGAAATATCCATCATACGTGACAGCAAAATAACACCTCTAGACAGTGTATGAGAAAGTTGTCATAGGCAGAGCCGTACCTCAAAAAGTACTAAAGGGAATTTTTCAGGTACTTGGAAATGATCCTAGATAAACATAGTCACAAAAGAAGGAATAACAAACAATAGAAAGGAAAAGCATACAGATACACGTATATATAAACGAATATTGACTATACAAAAAAGTATAATGCTTTACAGTTTTGGACGCTGGGAAGTCCAAGATGAAGGCACTGGCAGATGTGGTGTCTAGTGGGGGGTCTCTTCCTCGTTCATAGACCATCGTCATCTCAGTACAGCCTTACATGGTGGAAAGGGTGAGGCGGCTTTATGGGATCTCTTTTATAAGGGCACTAATCTCGCTCAGGAGGGCTCTGTTTTCATGACCTAATCACCGCCCAAAGTCCCTATCTCCCATGCTTTATCGCCTTGGAGTTGAGATTTCAACATATGAATTTTTTTAGGGACACAAATGTTGAGTTCACTGCACCTATATCCCTTTAGTTCTTCCCCTTCAGTCCATATTCCACATTTCTTCCAATCATACTTCTAAACTTCAAATGTAATCATCTTATTTCTTTGCTGTAAATCTTCTATAATGAAACCCTTGCTTCTTATGAGCTAATTTCCCCTTTTAGCAACTCATAAATACTTTTCTTACAACACTGATGTCATCATTTTATATTTCATTCAACCACAAATAGAATTTAGAAATATGTGGCTTACTTACCTGTGTGTCAGCATGGGGGGGGGGCACGTTGAGTCCACTGAAAAAGTTGCTGCTTTTGACTTTACATTTCAGCTGGTCAAACTATTTATAAGTAAACAGATTAGTGAAGAAAGCAATTAAACGTGGTTATATGCACAGTGAAGAACATTACACAGGATATAAGATATACTAGTATATCAGTCAGGGTTTAAACAGAAAAGAGGAGCCGCAGTCATGCATAGAGTTTAATGAGGGTTCTATTAGCAGAGGAATAGGCAGGGTTAAGGGGATCAATGAGGGATGTTGAGCCACCCAGGACTACAGAATTATGAAGCAGTCACCATTCCTAGGTTTGAAAGGAGCAAAATGAGGAAAGAATGACACAGCAGCCTTGTGAGAGCTGGAGCAGGAGCATATGGGGCTCAGCCACTGCCGGGAAATTGGCAGGGAGGGAGAGGGCAAGAAATGCCATGCCCTGCACTCTTTTTCTGTTTTTGTTTTTAAAGATGAGTTTTTTCAAAGTTGCTCAACCTGGTGTCCAGCTCCTGAGCCCTAGAGATCCTTCTGTCTCCTGCTTCACCTGCTTCAGCCCCCTGCTCCACTGGCTGCTGCTACAGACGAATGCCACCACCCTCAGCTTGCCCTGCAGTCCTCTAAGGCAGCCTCCCTTTGGCCAAACGCAGAGGAAAGGAACTTGGGTGATGGAGTCCAAAGAAGTTAACTTTGGGAAATGTAGGGTAGAAAACTGAATATGTGGGTTTAAATGGAAACTAGTCATTATTCAGAGTAACATGGGTGAGATTGGGGACTACATTAATTGTATTGTCAAAGAAAGCTTAACTCAGAAGCAGTCATATGGACTGAGTTTTCTTGGCAGAGAGAAAACACACAAAAGCAGTACTCAGAAAGGCATGTTGAAGAATTGAATACTGGATGTGACAATGGAGAAAGTGAATAGATTTAGTTTGTTTTGGAGGCACAATTAAGAACAATTGTTCATGATTTATAAAAGCAGATGGAAGAAAGGAAAGAATCAAGGGTGGCGCCTGTGGCTCAACGAGTAGGGAGCCGACCCCATATACCAAGGGTGGTGGGTTCAAACCCAGCCCGGCCGAACTGCGGAAAGAAAAGAATCAAGTCTGAGTCTTAGATTTGGGCATGAATAAGTGATGTATTTTGAGATACTTATTTTGTATAGAGGCAAAGTTATAGTCTAATTTTATTTCATATAGAATGCTCGCTCTCTGTTGTCTCTACTGTTTATTGAAAAATTATCCTTTATCCAATGCTACACTTAATTATCTATTCAGTTAGATGTTTTTATGGTCACTGTCCTGTTTTGTTGATAATATTGATCCACCCCATATCAGTTGTATAGCAGTTTTTAATTAATTCCAATCTCTGATTAGATACATCCTTAACTGTTATGAGGACCTTTCCTCTTCATTCAGATTTTTTAATCATTCTATTATTATAAACATGACTGTTGGATTTGGTTGTGACTTCATTGAATCTGTAAGTCTATTTGGAGCAATTGACGTCTTATTGATATTGGGTCTTCAAATTCATGAACGTGATGTGTGCTCCACATATGTATTTGTGCATCTTTATTTACATTCATCCCAATTAAAATATTGTAATTCTTATAGAAGTATTAATAATATTTACTTAAATTCATATATGTGCTTGATATTCTTTAAATTTTCATTTTTAATTAATTTTAGACGAGAGTTAATTTGAAAAATAGTACAGAGTATTTTTGCATATCCTTCAGCAAGCTTAATATTAACATTAATGTAGTACTACTAATTAGTCTATAAAACTTATTCAGAGTTTGCTAATATTATCTCTAATATTCTTTTGGGGGGCCCAAAACCAATACAAGGTATTATATTCATTTTAAATTGCCCTTGTCTTCCCCACTCTGTGCCAGTTTATCATTCTGTCTTTCGTGACCTGGACAGTTTTGAAGAGACCTGTTTTGTAGGATGTTCCCCAATTTGGGTTGTATCTGATGTTTTCTCATGAGTGTACATTTCTGGAAAGAATACCTCAAAAGTGCTGAAGTGTCCTCAGCGAATCATATCAGGAGGTACATGTTACCTGTTAATAAATGTCTTCTTATTTTTGATGTCAGTTTTGATCTCTTAGTTAAGGTTTGATTGCTGTTTCTCCCTTGTCAGGTTACTACTTTATCTCTTTGTCTGAAACTGTGTCTTATTGGAAAATACTTTAAATCTGTGGAAACATTCCACAGATATTTATTACACTTTGTCCGCTACATGGGCCAAGTTTAGCATGCAGTGATGAAGCAGTTTTAGCCTCCAGTGATGATTCCTTGTCTGTGACAAGTCTGTGTTGCTGGGTTAGTGGAGTTTTCTGTCTTCATCATTCTGTGTGTATTGATTGTAATTCTACCCTGATAGAGAGCTAACATCTCTCTGATTGGTTATTTATTTTTCATTATGCACTCAAATATATTTATTATGTTTTTTATTATAAAGCATTACTATCATTATGCATTGTCATTCAAATTATCTAAGATTTTACTATTGTAGTATCTTCAAAGTAACATTCTGTATTCATTCAATGTCCCCTCATTATTTTTTGAGCTCCTCCTTATTTTTTGGAATCATGAAATGTTCTAGGCCTGTCTTCTAATTATTCTGACATGAGTCATGTCACCAAGGAACTCTGCATCTTTTTTTTTATATTGGTAAAACATATATTACATAAAATAAACAGTTTTAACCATTTTTAAGTATAAAATTCAACTGTGATAAGTACATACACAATATGGTGCAACCATTACTACTATCCATTTAAGAAATTTTTTGCATCCCAAATAAAAATTCTCTATCAGGTCTATCAGGTAGCCAGTAGCTTTCCATTTCTCTTTCCTCTCAGCTTCTGTATATAGTAATATATATTCTACTTTCAATCTCTATCAATTTTTCTACTCCAGGTACTTTCCCTAAGTGGAATCATTTAGTATTTGTCCTTTTGTATCTGGCTTATTTAATTTAAATAAGATTGGACATCTGGTTATGGTTCATCCATGTGATAATGTATATAAGATTTGAATTCCTTTTTAAGGCTGAAAATTCCATTATAGGTATATATTAAAATTTGTTTTATCTATTTATCTAATAATGGACATTTGTGTTGTTTCTATCTTTTGGCAGTTGTGAACAATGCTATTGTGAGTATTGGTATTTAGTATCTGCCTGAGTTCCTGCTTTCAAATCTTTATAGATGTAAAATACCTATTATATATATGTAATTCTCTGAGAGGCCAACTGTTTGCTATAAAGGTGGCACCATTTTATATTACCACCAGCAATACATAAGCCTTCTGATTTCTTCCTGTCCTCACCAGTGCTCTTATTTTTTTATTTTTTTTACGTTAGCTATCCTAGTGAATATGAAATTTTTACTTATTGTGGTCTTGGTTTGCATTTTTCTAATGACTCATTGATGTTGAGCCTCTTTTCATATCCTCATCAGCCATTTGAATATCTTCTTGAGAGAAACGTCTAGTTAAGTCCTTTTCCCAACTTTAATTTAGGTTGTCTTTTTTTATTATCAAGTTTTAGGAATTCTTTATATATTCTGGATATTAATCATCATAATGTATGATATGCATGTATTTCCCCAATTCTGTGAGTTGTACTTTTAACCTTCTGATAACAAAATTATAAATTGTGTTGAAGTCCTTTATTTTCTTTTGTTGACTGTGTTTTTGGTATTATATCCAGGAAGTTGCTGCTGTAGATAGGAATGTCATTTCTTCAAGGTGTGTTCTAGTTTTCATGGGAAGGTTTGTATGTATTTGTGTATATGTTTCATTTAGTATGGCTCTTTAGTAATGAAATATTTAATTATATTCCTAACATCTAAAAATATTGAAAGCAAATATGCACATATTTCCTGTTCAAAATAAATGTCATATCCTGTTTCATCCTCATATCCTTTCTAAGTTTTAAAGAAATTTTAATAGGCCTGAAGCCTCCTATGAAGGCCTCAACAATCCCACTGTGTTCCTCACTCCCCTTATATATCCATTATCATAGGTTGTTATTTTTTTTAACCCTAATTCAAGATTTTATACTTTTAACGTGTATTCAGATAATCAACAATGACATGGTAACCATTAAATAAATGATATTTTACTTTAAGTAACTTCTGCACTTTGCTTTATTTTGGCTCAACATTGACATACAATTATCTACACAGTTGAAATTATGTATTTTAAATGGTTTTGATCTGTATATACCCATGAAATCATCACAGTACTAAAGAAAAGTTCTATACCCTATATTTTTCTGTGCCCTTTTATAATTCATCCTACCATAATATTTACTTCCAGGCAAACACTGATGCTTTATGTCACTACAGTTGCATAATTTTCTATAAATGGCACGGTAATACAATGTGTATACTCTTTGAATTTTTTCACTCATCATAGTTTCATGAGCCAGTGTGAAGAGTAAATAAAGCAGAGAGGGAATGGTGGGGAATGAGAAAATAAGATGCTCAAGAGACAAAGATCATACAAGAGATAAAAGTGATGGGGCCGAGTGGTCTAGCAGAGCTGATGGCTGCAGCCAGCACTGAACCATGTAAACAGCTTTATATATATAGGGTCTAAACTAGGTTGCTATACTAACAATGTTGCAAATGAGCAGGGAAAGCAAGTGGGAATATTTTCATCTTTACTCCATGTACTATTACAGCTCCACAAAGGGTGAGGAGCTGTAATAGTACATGGAGTAAAGATTAACTTAGGGAGAGAAGGCTATGTACTTTTGGCAACAGATAGGAAAGTATACGGAAGCTGCGTGACTTCTGGCCGAGGGAGTAAGGAGAAAGAACTATTGTTTGAGGAAGGGAGAAGCAGTTTGGGAGTCTTTTCTTGAACATACCTCTCAGGCTGTGGGGGTCTTGCCACCTCACAATCTGCACTCCACATCATAGTGATTTTGAGATGTATCCATATTGTTGCATGTATTAATAGTTTGTGCCTC
Source organism: Perodicticus potto (assembly GCA_963574655.1). Taxonomy (NCBI): domain Eukaryota; kingdom Metazoa; phylum Chordata; class Mammalia; order Primates; family Lorisidae; genus Perodicticus; species Perodicticus potto. Next base: position 33,212 of record CAUYRH010145859.1, on the reverse strand, counting down.
TTTATTGCTGAGTAGTATTCCATTGTATGGATATACCACATTTTGTTTATCCATTCACCTGATGATGGACATTTGGGTTGTTTCCAGTTTTAGGCCATTACAAATAGAGCTGCTATGAACATTCGTGTACAAGTCTTTGTGTGGACATGTTTTCAGTTCTTCCTGGAAAATACCTATGACTGTGATTGCTGGGTCATACGGTAAGTGTATGTTTAACTTGATAAAAAGAAAAGCCAAATTGTTTTCTAAGGTGGCTGTATAATTTCATGTTCTACCAGCAATGCTTGGGAGTTCCAGTTGCTCCAAATCTTTTCCAAAGCATGGTATGGTTAGTCTTTTGTGTCGTGGTATCTCACTGTGGTTTTAACTTTCATTTTCCTGGTTAAATATTTTGAGCATCTTTTCAAGTTCCAAAGGGCTATTGGTATGTCTTTTGCCCTTTGTTCAAATATCTTTTCTATTTTTTAAGTGAATTGTCTTATAATTTTTGACTTGTAAAAGTCCTTAATGTAGTATGGGGCAAAAGTCCTTTTCTGCTATACGTGCAAATGTGTTATGAATATTTTCTCCCAGATTGTTGCCTGCTTTTTTGTTTTCAAAGAAAACAGTTTAAGAGGTCCATTTTGTTAATTTTTAATTATGTAGTTAGTGTGTTTGTGTACTAATGAACCTCATCCAACTCAAAGGTCACAAAGATTTTCTCCTATGTTTTTGAATAGTAATATTTTGTATTATCCATAGGCCTATGAGCCCTTTTGAGTTTATTTTTCTGTTTGGTGTGAGATAAGGCTCGTTTATCATTATTCACCATAAAGCTACCATATCCTTATGATCCAACACCATTTGTTAAAGAAACTTTTCTTCCTCTATTAAGATGGTTTGTTACCTCTGTCAGAAATTCAACTGACCATATTCGTGTGAGCTTAATTCTGCTCCATTCATCTATATGTCTGTTGTTGCACCAATACTGAAATGTCTCAATTACCGTAGCTTTACAGTGACTAAGGAAATCACATAGGGAAATCCTCCACCTTTATCCTTTATTTTAAAAATTGCTTTAGTGTTTTTCTGTCCTTGTAATTACTGTACACATTTTAAAATTAGCATGTAAAAACAAATCTATTATGATTTGACTCGATTTCATTGAATCTAGAGACAAAATAAATCTGTCTTTTCAATCATAGTCTTATAAAGAATAAACATGTTGAGAGTCTACATTTGTGTAAATCCTTTTTAAATTTTTCTCTGGGATGTTTTAGAGTTCTAGCAAATCTCTTTCTTAGACTTACATGGATATTATGTTTTATTTTCCCCCTTGTAAGTGGAATTATTCTAATGATTTAATTTTGCAGTTATCATGTAAGAATATCAATGATTTTTAATACTAATCTTGGTCCTCTGACTCTGCTTAAGTCACTAATTACATCTTACAATCACTTGTAGACTCTTTTTATGTAAATATGTCATCTGTAAACAATACCAGTTTTGTTTCTTCATTTCTCATATTCTCCACTGTCTTCTGACCACCATGGATTCTAATAAGAAATTCCTAGTGATTTGAATCATTCACTCCATGTACATTAATAGTCATTTTTCTCTAGCTGCTTTTCAGACTTTTATCTTCTCCCAGCATTTTGATTACGATGTTTCTAGGCATAGTTTTCTTTGAATTTATCCTCTTTGGAGTTTTGAATCCCTAGGTTTATATTTTTCAACCAAATAACATCTTATTGTTTTATGTATTGCTGGATTTTCTTTCTTTCTTTCTTTCTTTTTTTTTTTTGTAGAGATAGAGTCTCACTTTGTCTCTCTGTGGTGTCACAGCTCACAGCAGCCTCCAACTCTTTGGCTTAGGTGATTCTCTTGCCTCAGCCTCCCAAGTAGCTGAGACTACAGGCATCTGCCACAACGCCCGGCTATTTTTTTGTTGTTGCAATTTGGCAAGGGTCGAGTTCGAACCCTCCATCCTCAGTATATGGGACCGGTGCCTTACTCACTGAGCCACAGGTGCCACCCGTGGATTTTCTATTGCTTCTCTCATTTTGGACACTCCTTGTATAATGATAATTGTATCCATATGTTATTATATATAATTTGGATATTGTGATACAAGTGCTTTTGGCCTTGTTCCTTGTCTCCTCCTATTGTTTTTCAAAATGTTTGTCTTTCTTTTCAGTTTGATTAATTTATTGAGCTACCTTAAAGTATTCTGATTTTTTATGTTGTCATCCTCATTCTTTTGTTGAGTCTATCCAGTGTGTTTTTCACTTCAGATATCCTGTATTTAAAGTTTGAACTTTTCAGTTTTTCCCAATTATTTATATTTATCAACTAAGATTTACTATTTTGTCATTCATTTCAAGTGTACCTTCATTTATCTCTTGGAACATAGTTATCATAGGTATTTTAAAGTCATTGTTAGATAATTCAAATACCTGTCATTTTGAGGTTTACATTAATTTTGACTTTCCCTATTGTTATTATTTTCCTTCATCTGTGTGAACTTAGTTTGCATTGTACATTATAACTATTAATGATACATTATGTATATACTCTATCTTCTTTTATAATCATTTGATGAAGGTCAATGTTTTTGTTTTAGTAGGAACTTTATCCAGTTAGATTTAAATAATGGATTCTATCTTTCCTGGCAGCAATTCAAGTCTAGTTCAGTTCTCAAAGACTTTGTTATGCTGGTTTTGGGTCTATCTAATGCATATATGCCAATGGGTTAAGCTGAGACTTGGTGTGGTTTCAAATTTCAGGTCTATTCTCCAAGTCTCTGTATATGTATGTGAATTTATTTGGTTTAGTGTATATGTAGTTCAAGAGTTTGGCTACGCCTTATACAGACTCATACACAGAATTAGGGGGACCCTTTTCTCAGCTTATTTCCCCTTCACACTGTAGTATCCTTGGAGTTCATTTCTTGGTTCCATTGGCCAGAAGAATGCCAGAGTGTCTATCAGAATTTATCTATCTGAACAGTGATACTCTGCAACTCAGTCAATGCTTGTGGTGAAGCTAAGAGACAGAGAATTTAAAAACAGACAAAGAATGAAAACACATCTCTTTGTGAATTGTTTCTTTAACTACCCTTCTAAATTCACTTTAATTCCTTTCCTTGTTGGAGTACTCAAGTAGTTGTTTTAGTCAGCATTTATAGTTGTAATCAGTGAGATGGACAGATACGAGAGGGCAGACCATAACAGCAGAATCGTAACTCCCAGAGGCAAATTCAGTGATTAATTGATACAGGGTTTTTCAGATGTTCTAACTCTATTTTGACAATTAGTATCTTCTAGGTATCTATTCATTTTATCTAAATGGTCAAATTTATTTCACAAATTGCTCAGCGTTCTCTCGTATTCCCTCCACTGTCATAGGATTCCCAGTGATGTGTTCTGGCTCATTCTTCATATCACAGATTTGTATTCAGTCTCTTGTTTTTTAATTTACTAGCTTTTGTTGGAGGCTTATCAATATTAGTCTTTTCAAAGAGCCAACATTTAGTTTATTGATTTTCTCTCATTTACCTAATTTTTATTTCATTAATTTTGGCTACTACCTTTAATATGTTGTTATCTCTTTCTCATCTGAAAATTAATCTGCTTGCATTTCTTTAGTTTCTTAAAATAGCAGTATAGGACATTGATTTCATACATTTCTCTTTTCTATTTATTTATTTATTTTTCGATTTCAAAGTATTAAAAGGATACAATGTTTTTGGTTACATGTATTATTTTTGTAAAACTTGAGTTACTGCTGTAAGTGTGCCCATCAACCTAATAATATTCACTGTACCTGTCAGAAAGGTTTTTGCCTCTTCCCTCCTCACCTGTACTTATTGCCTGATTTCTACAGAGTTTTACATTTCTCAGTGCACATGTGTTTCCATTGGTTAGTTCTAATTTTATAGTGAGTATATGTCATATTGGTTTTTCCATTCTTGGGATATTTACTTAGAATAATGGTCTCCATTTCCATCAAATTGTCGCCAAGGGCATTAATTCATCTGTTTTTATGAATGAGTAGTACTCCATGGTATTTACATACCACATTTGGTTAATCCACTCATGAATTGATGGACACTTATGTTGTTTCACATCTTTGCAATTGTGTATTGAACTGCAGTAAACATTTGAGTGCTGGTGTGTTTTTGATAAAATGACTTCTTTTCCTTTAGGTAGATCCCCAATAGTGGGATTGCTGGGTGAAATAGTAGGTCTATTTTCACTTTTTTGTGGACTCTCTGTACTGTTTTCCATAGAGGTTATACAAATATGCAATCCCATCAAAAGTGTATAAGCGTCCCTTTCTCTCTGTGTCCACACCAACATCTGTTATTTTTGGACTTTTTAATAAAAGGACATTCTAAGAGGGATAAGATGATCTTATTGTGGTTTTAATTTGCATTTCCCTAATCATTAGTGATGTTGAGTGTTGATTTTTTATGTGTTTATTGGCCATTTATTTATTTTCTTTTGAAAAGCTTCTGTTCATTTCTTTTGCACACTTTTTAATGGGGTTTTTTCTTGTTAATTTGAGTTCTTTGTAGATTCCAGATATTAGCGTTTTATCAGATGTATAGCTTGTAAATATTTTATTTTGTAGGTTATCTGTTTGCTCTGTTGATTATTTCCTTAACTATGCAGAAGCTTTTTTATTTAGTGAAACCCCAATTATTTATTTTTGTTGTTGCTGTGATTGCCATAGGGTCCTAGTCACAAATTCTTTGCTTAGGCCAATACCTAAAAGATTTTTTCCCTAATTTTTCTCAAGAATTCTTATAGTTTCATGCATATTTAAGTCTTTTTTTATCTTGAATTAATTTTTGTGGGTGGTGAAAGATTCAGGTGCTGCTTCATTCTTCTGCATGTGCCTGTCCAGTTTTCCCAGCACCATTTATTGAATAGGGCTTTGTTTCCCTGGTGTTCATTGTTGTCAGCTTAGTCAAAGATTAGTTGGCGAAGGTAGATGGTTTTGTATCTGGATTTTCTATTCCATTTTTTTCCTTTGATGTGGGTTTCTATTTTTGTCAATATAATGCTTTGGTTGTTATAGCCTTGTATTATCATTTGAAGTCTGGTAATATAATAACTTCAGACTTGTTCTTTTTGCTTAAGATCTCTTTGGCTATTTGGATTCTTTTCTGGTCTAAACTAAATAGAATTATTTTTTATAGACCTGTGAAATATGATGTTGGTATTTTGATGGGGATTGCATCAAATCTGTAAATCACTGAGGATAGTATGTACATTTTAACAATTTTGCTTTTACTGATCAATGAGCAAGAAATGTATTTCTATTGGTCTGAGTCCTCTGTGATTTCTTTCCTCATTTTTCCATAGTTATACTTGTTTTTGGTTAAATATATTCCTAGGTATTTTATTTTCTTTGTATCTATTGTGAATGGTACTGAGTCCCTAATTTGTCTCTCAGCTTGAGTGTTATTGGTATATAGAAATGCTGATTTATGTACATTGAATTTGTCACCTGAAACTGCTGAATTACTTTTTCAATTCCATGAGTCTCTTGGTGGAGTCTTTAGTGTTTTCTATATACAGGATCATATCGTCATCAAAAAGTGATGCTTTGACCTCCTGATTCACAATTTATCTCTTTCTCTTGTCTTATTCTTCTATCTAGGACTTCCAGCACTGTGTTGAATAGAAATGGTGACAGTGGGCACTTTTATTTTGTTCCTGTTCTAAGGGGGAATGTTCTTGAACTTTTCCCCATTTAGCATGATGTTGGCTCTGGGTTGTCATATATAGCTTTTATAATATTGAGATATGTTTCCCTATGCCTAGTTTGTTGAGGGTTTATATCATGAAAGGGTGCTGGATTTTGTCAAATCCTTTTTCTCCATCTGTTAAAATAATCATAGGAACTTTGTTTTTGCTTCTGATTATGTGATGAATGATATTTACTGATTTATTTATGTAAAACTATCTTTTAATACCTGGGATGATACCCACTTGGTCTTGGCGGATAAGTTTTTGATGTGCTGTTCAACACCATTTGCTAGTATTTTACTGAGGATTTTTGCATCTGTAATTCGTAAGGGAGATTAGTCTGTAGTTTTCTTTCTCTGTGTGTCTTTCCTCGGCTTTGGTATCAAGGAGATATTGGCTTCCCATTTAAAGGTGGGGAGAATCCCTTTTCTATGCTATGGAATACTTCCTGTAGTAGGAGTACCATTTCTTCTTTCTGATCTGATACTATGGAATTAATTTGGGTGTGAATCTATCTGGTTTTGGGCCTTTTTATTTGTTGGAAGATTTTTTATTCCTTTTTCAATCTCGGGTGCTCATCATTGGTCTGCTGGAATTTCCATTTGTTTCCTTATTGAGTCTTGGAAGATTGTATTTCCAGGAATTTGTCCATTTCCTCTTGTTTTCTAGTTTATGTGCATAGATTTTTGTAGTCGTCCTGGATGATGATGTGTATTTCTGTGATATCATTTGTGATATCTCCTTTTTTCATATCTGATTGAGCTAATTTTTGTCCTTTCTCTTTCTTTCCTAGTTAATCTAGCAAGTGGCCTATTTTGTTTATCTTCTCAGAAGAAACTTTTTCTTTCATTGATCTTCTGTAGACATATATATTTTTTTTAGTTTGCAATTCATTTAATTCCACTCTGGCCTTTGTTATTTTTTTTCTTTTGCTGGCCCTGTGTTTGATTTGGTCCTCATTTTCTAGTTCTTCGAGATGTGACATTACATTGTTAATTTGTGATCTTTCTGTCTTTTTTATTTAGTCATTTAAGGCTATGTATTTTCTTTTCTTTTTTTTTTTTAATGTTGGGGATTCATTGAGGGTACAAAGAAATAGGTAAAGTCTCTCTTATAATTGTGTCCTGTCCCCAAAAGGTGTGTCACCTCCATGACTCCCCATTCCTCTTCCTCCTTCCCTTTCCCTGCACCCTCCTTCCCCCACCCCCTACCTTGTATTAGGTTATCAATTGTCCTCATATCAGAATTGAGTAAATAGGATCCTTGCTTCTCCATTCTTTGATGCACTAAGAAGAATGTGTGCCACTTCCATTCAGTTTAATATAAAAGATGTAAAGTCTCCACCTTTTAAAATGGCTGAATAGTATTCCATGGCATACATATACCACAACTTGCTAATCCTTTCCTGGGTTTAGGGGCATTTAGGCCATTTCCACATTTTGGCAATTGCAAATTGAGCTGTGATAAATAGTCTAGTGCAAATGTCCTTATGATAAAAGGATTTTTTTTCTTCTGGGTAAATAAATGCCCAGTAATGGGATTGCAGGATCAAATGGGAGGTCTAGTTTGAGTTCTTTGAGGATTCTTCATACTTCCTTGCAAAAAGGTTATATTAGTTTTCAGTCCCACCCACAATATAGAAGTGTTCCCTTCTCTCCACACCCATGCCAGCATCTCAGTTTGGAGATTTTATGATGTGGGACATTCCCACTGGGGTTAGGTATGTTTAGAGTGATTTTGATTTGCATTTCTCTGATAATTAGGGAAGATATTGGCCTGGTGAAAGACTTTATGAAGAAGACTTCCGTGGCAATTGCAACAATAAGAAAAATAAACAAATGGGACTTAATTTAACTGAGTATCTCTGTACAGCTAAGGAGACAACAACCAAAGCAAATAGACAACCTACACAATGGGAAAGTATATTTGCCTATTATGAATTGGACAAAAGCTTGAAAACTAGGATCTACAGAGAACTGAAATTGATCAACATAAAAAGAGTCAATAATCCCTTATATCACTGGGCAAGAGAAATGAATAGAACCTTCTCTAAAGAAGACAAATGAATGCTTAACAAGCATATGGAAAAAAGGCTATATCTTTTCCCCTGAAGAATGCTTTTGCTGAGTTCCATAGATTTTGATAGCTTTGTTGTTTAGTTCAGTAATCTTTTGATTTCCATCTTAATTTCATTCTTTACTCAATAATCATGCAGCAGGTTGTTCAATTTACTTGAATTTGCATAGAGTTTCTCTTGTGATTGTTTTTTACTTTTATTTCACTGTGCTCTGATAAAATACATGGTATGAGTGATTTCAATTTTTTTGAATATGTCAGGCCTGTTTTCTGGCCAAAAATATGATTGAATCTTCGAGAATGTCTTCTGTGCTGCTGAGAAGACTATATATTCAGTAGTTTGAGGGGGAGAATGTTCTGTAAATGTTCTGTGTATGTTTTAGGCCCAGTATTTTTTTTTTTCTTTGATGATTTGTCTTGCTCTGACAGTGAGATGTTGAAGTCCCTGCCAGTTCTAATGCTGCTATTTATTTCTTTGCATGGCTTGGTAAAATTTATGTAGTTATGATCTCCTGTGTTAGATGCATATACATTTAGGATTGTGATGTCTTCCTGTTTAACTGCTTCTTTCACCATTCTGTAATGACCCTCTTTCTTTACCTTTGTTGATTTAAAGTCAGCTTTATCTGATGTGATGATGGCAGTGCCTGCACTCTTTGTTTCCATTTGCATGGAATATATTTTCCATCCTTTCATGTGGAGTCTATGTGTAACCTTGTGATTTGGATGTATTTCTTGGATACAGCCGATGGATGGGTTTTGTTTTGTCATCCATTCACCTAGCCTGTGTCTTTTGAGTTGTGGGTTTATTCTGTTAATGTTAAGAGATAGAATTAATATGTGGGATGCTCTCTGTTCGTCATGTAGGTTATTGCCTGATTGCTTTGTTTATTCTCTTGTACTATTATTTTATATGAGTTTTGAGCTTTAGCCTTTTGTGGGTGATTCTATAGTGGTGGGTACCTATTGTGCTGATTCATGAATAACGCACTTTCTGAGTATTTCTTGCAGGGCAGGTCTGGTTGTGAGAAATTCCCTCAGTGTTTGCTTTTCAAAAAAAATAAAAACACTTAATTTTTTAATCAATTGTGAAACTTAGCTTTCCACCACTATATAAATTTCTACCTGTCAGTTCTTCGCTTTAAGATTAGAGATGAGGCCGCGTTCCCTTCTGGCTTGTAAATTTTCCACTGAGAAGTCTGCATCATCCTGATGAGTTTTCCTGTGTAGGTCAATTGTTGGTTGCATCTAGCTCCTTGTAGAACTTCCTTCTTCGTTTTTACTTTGGACAGGTTGATTACTATATGTCTAAGAGATGTCCTATTTGCAATGAATTTTCCTGGTGTTGGATGACCATCTTGTATCTGTATCTTTGGATTTCTGGAGATAACCAGGGAAGTTTTCTTCAATAATTCCTTCAAATAGATTTTTCATGCTTTCAGCTCTTTCTACTTCTTCCACAGGGATATCTATAATTTATATGTTAACTTCTTACCTTGGAGAGTCCTGTATCTCTCCAAGGAAGTGATTGTTCTGCCTTTTTTGTTGTCTTCTCTGTCTCTTTAAATGACTAGATTAAATTGAGAGCCTTTTTATTTCAAGCCCTGAAATTCTTTCTTGTACTTGCTTTAGTATATTGCCGATGCTTTCTGCTGTTTAGAAATACTGTAAATGACTCTTCCATTTAAGTTCTTTTATATCCTTTCTTATCACATCCTGTCTTATGTGAACTGTTGGACCTTTCTTATGTTGTCTAGCTTTTAATTGACTTTTGGATTAATTTTCTGAAGCATTTTTTGGCTTTTTTTATTATTAAATCAGAGCTGTGTACATTAATGCAATCATGGGGTACAATGTGCTGGTTTTATATACAATTTGAAATATTTTCATTGAACTGGTTAACATAGCCTTCATGGCATTTTCTTAGTTGTTGTGTTCAGACATTTATATGGGTGGAGGGAGGGAATTTGGCTTCTTTTTGTAGTCCACCTTCTCTTCAATTCTGTTCATCTGATTTTCCATCTGTATTCTGAATTCCGTTTTTGTCATTTCAGCAATTTCCTTGTGGATGGATACTACTGTTCTCTATTGTGATGCCTTGCGGGTATTGAACCATTTCGGGTTTTTTTGCATTACTAGGGTTCTTTTGCTGGTTTTTTCTCACCTGGCTCCTCTTCTCTCACCTGTGTGTTAATAGGATTGCAGAGCACTTGTTCTTTGCTGGGAACTCTCTTGTTTAGTTAGGGGAAGAGGGAAATCCTAGATGGAGCTTTTCTGACCTACTCTGGAATGTTGACCCATATGGGAGGGTGAGTGCGCTGAGTGCGCTGAGAGCCCCTAGTACAGATGATCTCTTTCAACTCATTCTCCTGTGAGTGCCTCCATTTGATCCAGCTCTGGATGATCTTCATGTGGGGTAGATGCTTGTTCCCCAGGTCTTTGTTAGAAGTTAAAGGTGGGAGCTGAATGTGACCCTGTCCACTACAGCTGTTGGTGTGTGTGATTGCTCTGGTTAGGGTCACTTAGTGTGGGTGACAGTGGCAGCTGGGCAAATCTATTTAGGCAGTGGTCGTGGATGACAGGGCTGTGGGCATTTGCACAAACTGGGTCTACAAATAATATCTGCTCAGGGCTGTGTCTTACGTGAACTGTTGGACCTCAAGGAGGTTCTGCTGGCCCAGTGGCAGTGGTGGAGACTCAGGGGTGGTATCTTGGGGCCAAGGCTTAACTGTGGAGTTCCGAAGGTAGTGTTGCAAGCCTGGTGGGAGTCCTGGATCTACATGGGCAAAACCTCGGACTTGGGTACACACGAGGCCTTCAGATCTAGATTTGGGGATTAGGGGGCAGAACCACATTGAAGGAGGGCTGTTGCACCAATGTGGAGATTTTGGCCATTGATGTCATTTGTAGTTTCCTGTATGATTGACTCTTTCCTTTCATTTTGGTTATCAGTTACACTAATTTATATTGGTCCACAGATCATATGAAATACTTTTCATTTTTTATTGAGTTGAAATTCGTATAAATTAAAATTAAACATTTTAATTTAGTATATTTAATATAATCACAATGTTGCATAAGCATCACCTCTATCTAGTTCTAGAATATTTTAATCACCTCAGGTACTTATTAAGTAGGTTAATAAGTTTTACCTATTCTTAGCCTCTGGCAGCTGGCCCTCTCCTTTCTGTATCTATGGTTTTACCTATTCTGGCTATGTTATATGAAGTCTGACAGTTGAGTTCTCAAACTCATCCTAGAAAAAATGCTACATACCTCATTGCTGAATATCAATACAGTCACCTGGGAAGTACCTCCCCTGGCAGGTTATGCACTGGCTGGTGTTGGTGGTACTTAGCTTCCCAGGAGGAGTACCTGGACGGTGACCACAGTGATATTCAGCAATGAGGTTTGTAGCACTTTTCTCTAGGATTGAAGTTGCAAACTTGATTATCAGACCTCATATAAATGAAAACACAAAATAAGCATTTTTAATTGTACTTCTTTCACTTAGCATAAAGTCTTGAGATTCATCTATGATGTAATATATAATAGTATTTCATTTGTTTTCATGGTGGAATAATATCCCATTGTATTTTTATCCATTCATCTATTAATGGACATTTGGGTTGTTTCTACATTTTGACTATTGTTAATACTACTGTGAACACTGATGAAAAGTATTGGCTTAGCTACTCATTTTCAGTTCTTTGGTTACATACAAAGAGTGGAATTACTGTATTATGTTCTATGTTTAACTTTTTGAGAATATGCCAAAGTGTTTTTTTCCACAGTGGCCGCACTATTTGGCAATCCTCTTAGTAGTATATGAGAGTATCTGTTTCTTCATGTGCTGACTTACACTCGTTTTCTTTTTTACAAAAAAAAAAAAAATTACTTATTCTAGTGTGTGTGAAATGGTGTCTCATTCAGTATTAGTTTACATTTCCCAAATAACTAATGATGTTGAGCATCTTTTCCTATGCTTGGTTACGATTTTGTGTATCTTCTTTGAAGAAATACCTCTGTAAGTCCTCTATTTTTTAAATTAGTTTTTGGCTTGTTTTTGAGTTGTAAGTCCTCTTTAGATATTCTGTATCTTAGACCCTTAGAAGATAGATGCTTTGGAAATACTTTTATCTGTTCTCTGGTTATCTTTTTATGTTCATAATATTGTTTATTTGTGCACAGTTTTAAATTTTTATTAAGTTCAGCTGATTTATTAGGTTTATTCTTATAACTCAGGTAGTTGATCTTATAATTAAGAAACCATTGCAAAATCCAGAATCATGAAGATTTTCCTCTTTTTTTCAAATACATCATCAATGCATTTTGAGATAATTTTTGTAAATGATGTATGGCAAGGGTCTATCTGCATTGTCTAGCCTGTGGCTATCCAGTTCTCATAGAACTGTTTGCTGAGGAAGCTTTTCTTTTAACATTGTCTTGGCGTCCTTGTTGAACATCTGTCAGCTGATGTATGAGGTTATTTTTTGATTTGAAGTTCTATTTCATTAGTGTATATAACTCTTCTAATGCTAGTATTACACTGTTTTGATTATTGGTGCTTTGTAGTCAGTTTTGAAATTTAGAAGTTTAAATTTATGAGCTTTATTTTTTTAAGATTGTTTTCAATATTTTAGCTCCCTTTCAATTCTATTTGTTTTTTCTTAGAAGCATGAAAAAAAACTCTAATATTTTATTAATTTAATTTAAATTTTTTTGAGTTCTGCAAAATAAACATATATACCATATATATTAACTGATTTTTACTTGTTATGTATAAATATACACATACATATAAACATACCTATACATACATACATATATAGACACATACCTATATGTCTTTTAAAGGATTCTGTTTTTTTTTAACTTTCTGTTGTTATTACTAAAACTTTATTGTCTTTTATGTAGAGATCACCTTCTTTATTCTTTTTAAAACCTGTCAATTTTAAGTTGGATTATCTAGTTGCATGAAATAAAATCATGACTGAGTTTTTATTTGTGATTTTATTGCATATATGTAGATTAATTTGGAGAAAATAAACATTTTTATGTTAATACCATGCAGCTGGATTGTTAAAAATCTAGTCTGATAACCTAACTTGTTGTCGGTTGTTTTAACCTATTCACATTAGTATAGTCCAGAAATGTGAGATTTGTTCATATTTTGTAAGTTATAACTATTTTTAAATTTTTTATTTCTGTCTAATTTCTTTTTATACATGTATGAATATATAATGGTGTAATTATTTTATTGTTGGTTGAAATTGATTCTTTTAAACTATTTTAAATTAAATAAATCTTTTTAATTATCTATGACAATGCTGTTATAAATATTTTTGCTTATATGTCCCTACTGTTTCTGATTTTTCAAGATCTTTATCTAATATTAGATCACAAGATGCATAATGAATTAAAATATGTCAGAATGCTTCCCACAGTTGTATAAGCACTTATACACCGGCAATGTAGGAGAAATTATGTCATCCATGTCTATGCGAATTCATGTCATAATCAACCTTTAGATACATGCTAGTCTGATGAGTATATGATATATATTATACTTTTTATTATGGTAAAATAAAATAACATAAAAGTTAACATTGTAAGTATATTAAAATGAACAATCCAGTGACATTAACTGCTGTCACACTGTGGTTAATCATCAGCACTATCCATCTGCAGAACTTTTTTCAACTCCCCATCTCCCCGAACTCCTGAAAAACCACCATTCTACGTCCTGTCTCTCTACACCTTTAACTCTTCTAGATACTGTATCTATATTTTCATATAAATTGAATCATGTTAATCATTATTTATAACTTACTGATTTCACTCAGTATCCATGTTGTAGCATGTGTCAGATTCTCTTCTTTTTTAAGGCCGAGTAATATTGCATTTTGTTTTCCACTCATCTGTTGATAGACATTGAGCTGTATCTCCCCCTTGGCTGTTGGGGATAATGCTACAGTGAACACTAGTGAATGTCCCATAAATATCTCCTCAAGATCCTGCTTTCAGTGCTTTGGGGTATATACTCTATTAGTCAGGCTGGACTGCCATTAAAATTCCATATGCTGGGTGGCTTAAACAACAGAAATTTTATTTTCTTATAGTTCTAGAAGCTATATGTCCAAGATCAAAGTTCCGATTTGGTTTCTAGTGAGGACTCACTTCTTGGTTGCAGATAGCCATTTGGGGATGTCCTCACTTTGGCCTTGCCTCGGTGTATAAGTATGTATGGAGAGAAAGAGAGAGCAGTCTCCTGGTGTCTCTGATTATAAGAACACTAACCCTATCAGATGAAGCATCTGACCCTATGACCTCATTTAACTTCACCTACTTAAGAGGCCCCACCTTAAAATGCAGTTTCATTGGAGATTAGGATTTCAGCATACTAATTTTAGCACAACACAAACATTAAGTCCATATTGTATACAAATATCTTTGAGACCTTGCCTTCAATTCTTTTGAGTAAATAGCCATATGTAGAATTTCTGGGTCTTGGTAATTTTAGTAATTTTTAATTTTTTACGAGCCACCATTTTGTTTTCCATAGTTGCTACACCATTTTATATTCCCATCAGCAAAGCCCAGGGTTCACAATTTCTGCACATCCTCACCAGCACTTCCTAGTTTTCATTTTTTTGATACTTGCCATCCAAATGTGTTTGGTTTCTCAGGGTTTTGATTAGCATTTCCCTAATGGTTAGTAGTGTTAAGCATCTTTTCATGTACTTATTGGTCATTTGAATATCATCTTTGGAGAAATATCTGATCTAGTCTTCTGCTCATGTTTTAATTGGGTTATTTTGTTGTTGTTGTTCTGTTATAGGACCTTTTAAATGTATTTTAGATATTTACCATTTATCAGATATATGATTTATAAATATATTCTCTTCTTTTGTGGGTTGCCTTTTCATTATATTTGTAGTATCCTTTGATACACAGAAGTTTCTAATTTAGGTAGTGTCCAGTGTGAAAGGTATATATCTATTTTTCTTTTGTTATTTGTGCTTTTGGTATCACATAAAAGAAATCATTGCAAAGTCTAATGTCATGAGACGTTTTACTCAATGTTGTCTTATAAGTGTTTTATGGTTTAGGTATTTGACACTTTGAGGTAGTTTTTGTATATGGTATAAGGTAAGAATCCAGTCTCATTCAGTTGCATTTGGATATTCAGTTTTCCCAGCACCATTTGTTAAAAAAGTTGTCTTTTCTTCATTGAATGATCTTGGTATCCTTGTTGAAAATCGTTTCACAGTATATACAAGGGTTTATTACTGGGCTACCTATTCTATTCTTTTGGTCTGTATATTTGTCTTTATATCAGCACCACAGTTTTGATAGCTATGCCTTTGTAGTAAGTTTTAAAATAAGGAAGTGTGAGACTTTCAACTTTTTTTTTTTTTTTCAAAATTGTTTTGTCTATTTGAAATCCCTTGAGATTTTAGGATTTTAGTATAGAGTTTTCCATTTTTGAAAAAAAGTCATTGGGATTTTAGTAGGGATTGCATTGAATCTTTAGATAAGCTTGTTTGACATTTTCACAATACTCAGTGTTTCAACCCATGAACATAAGATGACTTTTCATTTATTGGTGACTTTAACTTATTTCACAAATTTTTGATAATTTTCAGTATCCAGGTATTCACCATCTTGTTGAAGTTTATCCCTGAATACTATTTTTGATGTTATTTAGAGTAGAACTGTTTTCTTAATTTCCCTTTTAGATTGTTTATAATTAATGTACAGAAACATAATTGATTTGTGTATATCAACTTTTTATCCTACCACTTTGGTAAATTTATTTATTAGTTGTAAAAGTTTTTTTTTAATGTTTAGGGTTTTCTACATGTAAGATAATATTTTATTTAAAAAATAATTACACTCCTCTTTTCCAGTTTGAATTCATGTTTCATTTTCTTGGTTAATACGTCTCAGTAAGACTTCAGTGCTGTTTTGAATAGAAGCAGAAATCACAAAGATCCTTGTCTTGTTCCTGATCTTGAAGAAAATCTTAATCTTTCACTGTTTAATATGGTATTGACCAAATTTTCAAAAAGAGCCCCTTTATCAGATTGATGAAGTTCCATCTATTCATAAGTTTTGAAGTGTTTTTATCATAAAATGATAATGATTTTTGTCAAGTACTTTTTTGCCTCAATTGAACTAATCATGTGAATTTTTCCCTTCATTCTATCAGTGTGATGTATTACAGTGATTGACTTTTATATATTGAATTTTTTATATATTGCATTCTCGGAATAAATACACTTGGTCTGGAAAATATCCTATTTATAATATGCCATTAAATTCAGTTTAGTATTTTTTTATTGATTTTTCCATCAATATTCATAAAAGATATTGGTCCAGTGTTCGTTTTGTAGTATCTGTCAACAGAAAATAATTCAGAGAGGTTTATTCTGAGGTGAATATGTGTGACCATGGCTCAGGGAGCTATGCCCAAGAAGCCTTGAGCAAGTGGTCTAGCCACACTTGGATTACAGTTGGATTTTATACATTTCAGGTAGAGAGGAATTACTCATAAATCAATACATTGGTTTGGCCCCAAAAGGCAAGACATCTCCAAAAGAAGCAGGGCATTACAGATTATATGTGGATTTAAAGATCCTTTGATTTATAATTGGTTAAAGAAATGAAGCTTTGTCTAAAGGCTTGAAATGTTTTAAGATCAGGAAGTCTGTTAATCAGAGATAAGCCTCCATCTATATACTGGACATATACCCAGACTCAGATCTGTTAATTCATGACCTGTAGGTAAAGTTAGGCCCAACAATGAATTACAAAGGATGTCTCTAGGAAGGTAGGGGGTGTGACCAGCATGTCTGATCTCTCTTCTCATGCCCAGCACCTCAGCTTTAGGGTCTATCTGGGGCCCCTTTGGCCAAGAGGAGTCTTCTCAGTCAGTGGGGGTCAACTAGGGGTAAGATTATATTTTTGTTCACATATCTTTTTCTGGCTTTGTTATTCAAGTAATTCTGGCCTCATAGAATGAGTCTGAAAGTTTTCACTCTTCCATTTTTTGAAAGAGTTTGACAAGAATTGGTGTGAATTCTTTTTTAAAAGTTTGGCAGAATTCACCAGTCAAGATGCTTGTCCTGACTTTATTTTTTGGCACATTGTTTTTTGTTTTGTTTTTAATTATAAAAAACATAAAATTGACTGTCTTTACTACTGTTAAGTATGCAGTTCAATAATGTTAACTATATTCACATTGTTGTACAGGAGATCTGTAGAGATTTTTCATCTTGCAAAACTGAAACTAGGTCCCTATTGAACAACTTCCCATTTCCTACCCCATCCCCTTACCGACCACAACTCTACATGCTGTTTCTATGAGTTTGACTACTATAGAAATGGTAAATGGAAGTATTTTTTCTATTTCATGTCTGGCTTACTTCACTTATTATGTCTTAAAGTTTCATCCATATTGAAACAGGTGACAAGGGTTCCCTTTTTAAGGGTGAATATTTCATTTCTGTATGTTATGTATAGCATTTTATTTATTCCCTCATCTGTCAGTGAACATTTGGGTTGCTTCCACTTCCTGGTCATTTTGAATAATGCTTTGATAGACATGGGTGTGTGAATATTTCTTGGAGATAATGCTTTTAGTATTTTTAGATGTATACACAGAAGTGGGATCATATGGTAAATCTTTAAGGTTTTGCAGATGTCCATACTGTTTTTCTTAGCACTTCACCATTTTACATTCCCACCAACAGTGCTCAAGATTTCCAATTTCTCTACATCCTCTCCAACATGTAGTTTCTGTTTTTTCTTAATATTGTCTATCCTAATGGGTATGATTAATGTCTTGATGGAGCTTCGATTTTCTTTTCTCATATGTTTAGTGACCTCGAGCATCTTTTCTTGTGCTTGGACCTGTGTGTGTGTGTATGTTTTCCTGTTTCCTCTGTACATATGGTAGCTTTTAAATGACTTGATTTTTCCTAAAAGTCTCACTTCTACTTCTTCTGTGGGCCTTAGGTGTTCTTTGTATTTCTCAGTAATCTCTTGCCCTAGGCATATTCCTCTTACGTTTTCCAGGAACTCTATGACAGACCAATCCTGTAGGCAAGTGGCTCTCAGACAAATTAGAAGATGGCCTGTTGAGTCTGCTCTGTTCTCTCATGCATGTAGAGTGGAACCTCCCCTTGATGCATTGGGAAGGGGAAGGGTGAATAAGAATGCCACAAATACTCATACCACTTAGAACATGACTTTTTGCAGATTTGGCATTCATTTGATTGCTATGAATCTGTGACTGATACCCAGAGTTTCTGTCAAGTTATTTTAGCCAGTCTCTAGTTGATTGTTTAAGGTTTCCATGGGGGAATGAGAGCCTGGGGCTTCCTACTTCACCGTCTTTCCTGACTTCATTCTCAATTTATTACCTTTCATGTCTGTCTGAACTTTCTAAATCTATGTTAATGCTTCTTTTGTTGATTCAACAAAAAAACCATTAATTAACCATTTGTATTTTCTCTATTGTGCCTATTTTAAAATAAGATTTTCTGTCCTTTTCTCATTGATTTATATTTGTTATTTATATATGTGAAAAATATTCCTTTGTTAGTTATATAACTGTAATTTTTTTCCAAATTTTATTCTTCGACTGTTACTTTTATAATTTTTGATTAAGTTATTTTTAGTATTAAATGTATGAAATATGTTCTGTTATGGTTATTGAATTTCTCTTTTAAAGAAATGATTCCTGATCCAAAATTCATAAGATATTTTTCTGTAGCTTCATATCACTTCTTTATGTGTCTGTACTAATTAGTCACCAGTCCTTCCTTTTTTCTTTATTTAAATAGTCTGCTAATTTTGTACTTTAAATTTAAATAGCATTTTAATATTTTTCCTCAGTTCCACTTAACAGAAAATAATATTTTAGTATATATACTAGGTTAGAGTGCTACAGATAAGGACTGATTGTCTTAAATATTGTACTGTGAAGGTTTGTTAATTCTAAGAATAGTTATTAGAAGACCATATGTAGTAAAGCTTGGATTAGATGATTTTATGCCAGTATCAGTTCTATTTGTGACAATAAATATAATATATACGTGTAGTTAACACTCTGAATGCCTTTGCTCATTATTTCTGTATTTGTGCTTTAAGAAATATTATATTAATGTATATTTTGAGAGATAGTGAACCATGATCACACATCTTTGAGGAACTTACTGAATTACATCATTGGAAATTTACTGTGTACATTACCAGTTTAAATACTCTTATTAATACTGAAGCAAATAACTATTTAATATTTTTTTCCATTTGAAACATTATTTCCCAGATAAAACATCAATTAAAATCGGTGGAACTTTGTGGAGCCCAGAATGGAAATTATTTACTCTGAATAGTGGTTAAAATAGTTCCCAATGTGGATAAATACATTTTAAAAGTAAATGATAATGAAATTAAATAATACAGTATGAAACCAATCTAAATATTAACATGTGTTATTGTATCATGGTACTAGAAAAAGAATTTTCCTTAATGGCCTACAATAACCATGCCCTAGATGTGCTGTTAACATATTCTGGGATCCTTGGCTGACCACTTGCAGTAGGAAGAGGAGGAACAGGATATTCAGAGCCTCTTGTTCAATTAGAAGGCACTACCTGACATTCATGCCCTTACCTGCAATGGAAGAAGTAAATAGAGGCAAGGGTCCCAGTGCACAGGGCTAAACGTTGATTGAATGCCTGTGATAAATTTAGTGCTTTTTCATGTAAATCATCTGATATTAATCCTCAAATTAATATTATAAATAGTTGATTATTATTGTACCTGTTTTACAAATGCAGAAAGTAGAACTAGAAGAGTTGACTGCTTTACCTAGGATCCCAAAGCTAATCAGTGACAAAGATGGTATTTGACCTTGTGTGGTAATATATTCATAAAATGTATTATCTTATATTAAGGATAATCAAAATGAATTAAGTTAGGCTAAGTGATTTCTTCCAGAAACACACATTTAGAAAGTAGCAGAAATAGGACTTGAAATCAGGAAATTATTAGAAACAAAATATTCTATTCCACTGTAGGATGACTCTAGTTAACTATCATTTATTATTAATATATGGTTTTAGATAACTAGGAGAAGAATATTGGATATTCCCAACATGAAAAAAAATGTTTGAGATGATAGCTGATAGCTATGTTAATTACCCAGATTTGATCACTATGTATTATGTATTGAAACACCACTATGTACCCCCATGAATATGTACAATTATCATTGTCAATTAAAAAATTAAAGGAAATAAGGTACAATCCTTTCGTAGAGTTTGAGCTGTCTTTATACATCTAAGGCATAGTTGTTCCTGGCCATCTGATAAGCACCTTTGGTTCCGCCTGTAGTGTTGACCTCTTGTGGCTTCTGCTTTATAACATAAAGGATGGTTTAATCATCCTCTAAACTCAACATTGTGTGATCAGTAAAATTATTTTAGGTCATAGTCTTGTGGTATAGTCAAACTCACAGAAAGGGAAGTAGAACAATGTTTATCAGCAGCTTGGGGGAGATGGAATGAGGAGTTATTTAATGGGTATAGAGTTCCAGTTGTGCAAAATGGAAAAGTCCTGGAGAATGATTACACAACATTGTTAACTTACTTAAAACTACTATACTGTACACTTAAAAGGAGTTAGGATCGTAAATTTTATGTGTATTTTATGATAAACAATTTTTTAAATTTAAAAAGAATATTCTTTGAAAATTTATCCTCATATTAAGTTAGCTTATGTGGCACTATAGGAATATGTGACTTAATAACTTATTCTTTTTTCACAGTGATCTGCAGCCCTGGATCGTATAACCCCCGTGATGGAACTCACTGCCTTCAGTGCAATAGCAGCATGACATTTGGAGCAAAATCGTGCATATAGGCTAATATCTTAAGTTATTCAGTGGTTTCTAAACGCAAAAGTCTATTTTTGAAATATTAGTATATAATAAATAAATCCCTATTATGCCAAAATTAAATATATCAGATTTTACAAAAGTGGTGTCATCATTTTAATCAAATAATGTATGTCCAAATGTTTTGTGAGGTTAAACATTCTGAATCCTAGTCCATTAATGACAGACTTACACATAACTCCAAAATATCTCTTGTATTGCTGCATTTTACATAGTGTTTCAAATATACTATATTGGATTAGCTCGAAGATTTTTCAGGACTTTTCCAAAATATTCCATGTTATCTTTACAGTATGTTCAATAGATTCAGGCTACCATATTTTTCTGTGATAATTTTAATTTCAACTTGTTTCATTCCTGTGATATAATTTTATGAATTTTATTTATTCTGGTTTGAATTTTCACAATTCAAAATTACATTTAAAGCCTGGGGTCTTTGTATTATAGTTTTCAGCCTTTTTAATGTAAGGCCTAGTTCCAATCACACCATGAGTTTTTAATATAGTTCAATGTGGTATCTTAAACTTTTTAGTTTTAAGTCTCTTAAATTGTCTTTTGACATTTTAAAATGTAGTAATCATAGTATATGCTAAATTAACATTTGAATGTTTTCAATGTATACAGAGAAACTAAGCAATTTCTTTCCCTGACAACACCTCTAGGAAAAAGAATGGAACAATCATCACAACATTTATTTCATTTCCTTCACTAGTAGAATGAGTATTATATGACAGATATTACTACTACAACCACTAATACTTATCCTGTCTCACACTGAGAAACTATGTTTGAATTTGAAAAATTACCAAAACTTTAAAGAGTAAAATACCAGAAAAATATAAGGGTAATTTCCAAAATGAGTAGTTTCTCAGTTTTTCTAATGATTGTTTTATTTATATTTGTGTCCACTGTAGTGTTGGACATACCCTATTTTGCTTTTTATATTTCCTCTCTTAAGACATCAACATTTATAAATAGCAGACATACCATAAGTTGAATCTTGGCATAAATGTGCAACACATTGGCAGGAGAATAGTTTTCTCGTACCTAGGATCTATTAGACTTTTTTGAAATAGACTAGTTAGTTAATAAATTAGCCTTTCATGTGGTCATCCTATGAACAAATATAACTCCAGAATTCTCACACAAGTACAAAGGGAAGAGAAATGACATGTGGCTATATTATGTCATTGTTAGCCCTGGTGGTGATTTCTTAAAAATTCCTTTGGGCTTTTATCAATATGATGCAATTATTTTTGTATGCTTTAGAGGGCTTCCTCAAGTGTCTTCTTTCTTCTACCAACATATTGAACATTACTCTTGGGTGACTGAGCCATTGTTCTTCCCTGAGTAACTGGCACATTGAAAGACCTACTAAGTGTCTATCTCTAGAAGCAGTTCTACATCCTCATTTCCAAATTTCTTAATTGTATAATGTAATGAATTGAAATACATATTCTTCCCTTTTTACTGCTATATTTGGCTTTTTCCATGTTTTTAAAAATTTTAGCAATTTTTAAGTAATATGATAGATTTATCTGAGGCATTAACAACATCACATCCATAGTGAGGCAGCCTAGGAAAGCGGAGGAGGAGTGTAGAGGCAGCACCACGCGCAGTAGATCATGATCCACTCCCAGCCGGGTGATCTAAGATGAGAGGAGAGGGACAACAGCAGGGTGATTAGAGCAAGTCAAGGATTTTTAGCTTATAAAAGCAGACAGAAATGAGACCACACAGATATCTGAGGCCAGAAGGATTTTAAAAGTTCAGCAAAGAAAACAAACTGTAGAAACTGAAGCGTAGGACAGAATAGGAGAAGAAAAGGAAGCATTAATTACTACTTTTCCTTGGTTCCCACAGTGTTTGCTCTATTACATCACTTACCACATTTATTTTAGTTAATTATGTTTGCCTTCCACATTCAATTGTACTAGGATAGTCCCAGTTTCACAGTTTCATTCATAACACATAGTTATGTGCTTCATAATTTTTTAGTTAATTGATAGATCATTAAAGGCCTGTGAGTATTAAATACTTATTAAGCATGTTCATTTGACAATAAATAAAAGAACCTTTCCAAGTTCCGTCCAGTAATCTCAAAGGAAACTATGCTCAGGTGAAATATTGCAGCCCATGGTGTTAATTGCCACATCGTATTGAATAATGAAAAGGGCATTAACATAAATGACCTATAAGACAGAATTGGTTGCATAAATTATTCTATTTCCATATCATAGAAGGTTATTGAGCAATTAAAATCCCATTTACAGATTAAATGGATTAAGTAAGATTCTATATATACCTATATATTCGAATGTGAGTATCTCTGTATTGTTATCAGTATTGTTTAGATTTTTAAAAACAAATACGCCAAAATGTTAACAATGGTTGTTTCATGTAATGGGATCATGTATGATTTTTTTCTGATGCCCGCTGTTTACAATTTTTTAATGACAAAAATATTGGAAGCAATAAATATACTTTGAAAAATTAAAATAGTGGCAAAGTAGAGAAAACATTATTGCTTATCTCTTCAATATCGATTCACTTCTTCCCTTCTTCCTAACAGAGCACCAAGTTTGTTTACTACAGAGACTGATCCTTTTTAGCTAGTCAGCACATGGCTTTTTCTGGCCACTGCTTTGGTGCAAACATGAGATGAAGCAGCTTGTGGATGAAACCCACATTGAGGACATGGTAGAGATATCCAAAGAACCGGGCATTTATGATGTTGAATTATTCCCTTACTGTACCCCAAACCCTCCTACCCTGGATTTCCCAGTTCTGTCAGAAAGGAAAGTTGCCTTGCTTAAGTGAGTTAGGCTTTCTGTTACTTGCAGTTAAAAGCATACTAATTGATACATTATAAAATATGGGGAAATTGTGAAATAGAGATTAGAATTGAGGGAAAAATCACTTATCATTTCATAACCCAGATATCAGCAATATTAACATTTGGATAAATTTTCTACTTTTGTGTAGAACTTTTATTCATGTCATATGTTATATGTATCCAGTATTTCCCTTAATGTTATGATGTATTTATTTCCATAATATTTTACTCACTCCATTCACATTATTTTAATGACTATAATATTTCATACTTTGCAACAAAAATGATGTAATTATGGTTAAGCATTTCTAATTGTTGAACATTTCTTTTTTGTTCGTTATTTATTAAATCATAACTTTGTACATTGATGCATTTGTGGGGTTCATGGCAGTGCTTCAGTATACAATGTGAAATGCCCTAATTGAACTAAGTAACACATCCATCACAATTATACTCATTTCTTAATAGTTTTGAAATGTACCATTGCATCATGCACATTAGGTGAGGTCCCCCCAAATGTCCTCTCTCTTCCCATCTTTCCCCTCCTCTCCCATTTGTCTTTTTTTCCCTTCTACTATCTGGACTATAGTTATGTTTTGCCATTCGTATGAGTATGTAGGTGGGTATATATTGATTTCACAGTAGTACTGAGTACATTGGATACTTTTGTTTCTATTCCTGAGATACTTCACTAAGAAGAATATGTTCCAGCTCCATCCAGGTAAACATAAAAGATGTGAAGTCTCCTTTTTTATGGCTGCATAGTATTGCATGGTATACACATACCGCGATTTGTTAATCCATTTGTGGATCGATGGGCCCTTGGGCTGTTTCCGTGTCTTGGCTATTATGAATTGGGCTGCAATAACATTCTGGTGCAAATGTCTTTGTTGTAAAGTAATTTTTGATCATCTGGATATATACCTAGGAGAGGAATTGCAGGACTGAACAGTAGGTCTACTTATAATTCCTTGAGTGTTCTCCAAACTTCTTTCCAAAAAGGTCATATTAGATTAGCTTGCATTCCCACCAGCAGTGTAGAAGTGTTTCCTTCTCTCTGCAACCTTGCCAACATCTGTAGTTTTGGGATTTTGTGATGCGGGCTAATCTTACTGGAGTTAGATGATATCTCAAAGTAGTTTTGATTTGCATTTCTCTGATGATTAAGGATGATGAGCATTTTTTCATGTGTTTCTAGGCCATGCACCTGTGTTCATCAGAGAAGTTTCTGTTCAAATCTCTTGCCCACATAGAAAAAGGGTTATTTATTCTTTTCTTATTGATTAGTTTGAGTTCTCTGTAGATTCTAGTTATCAGACCTTTGTCAGAAGCATAACCTGCAAAAATCTCTCATTCTGAAGGTTGTCTGTTTGCTTTACTTACTGTACTCTTGGCTGTGTGAAAGCTTTTTAGTTTGATCAAATCCCAGTAATATATTTTTGGTGTTGCTTCATTTGCCTGGGGCGTCCTCCTCATAAAATATTCTCCAAGGCCAATTTCTTCAAGTGTTTTCCCTGCACTCTCTTCTAGTATTTTTATAGTTTCATATCTTAAGTTTAAATCTTTTATCTAGTGAGAATTAATTTTTGTTACTGGTGAAAGGTGGGGGTCCAGTTTCAGTCTTCTGCAGGTCACCAGCAGTTCACCAGCACCATTTGTTAAATAGGGAGTCTTTCCCCCACTGAATATTTTTGATAGGCTTGTCAAAGATCAGATGGAAATAAGTAGTGGGGTTCATCTCTTGCTTCTCTATTCTGTTCCATAAATCTACTGCTGTTTTTGTGCCAGTACCATGCTGTTTTGATCACTATAGATTTATAGTATAGCCTGAACTCTGGTAATGTGATACCTCCTGGTTTGTTCTTATTTCTGAGTAATGTGTCTGCTATTTGAGGTATTTTCTGATTCCATATGAAATTAAGTACTATTTTTTCAAGTTCTTTAAAGTATAACAATGGTGTTTTAATAGGGATTGCATTAGATCTATGAATGGCTTCGGGTAGTATGGACATTTCAACAATGTCGATTCTTCCCAGTCATGAACATGGTATGTTTTTCCGTTTGTTAATATCTTCAGCTATTTCTTTTCTCAGAGTTTCATGGTTCTCCTTATACAGGTCTTTCATGTCCTTTGTTAGGTAAATTCCCAAATATTTCATCTTCTTTGGCAGAAGGAATAGCGTCCTTGATTCTTTTCCTATTGTAAAAGGAACAGAGTCCTTGATTGTTTTTTCAGCTTGACTATTGTTGGCGTATATAAAAGCTACTGATTTGTAAGTATTGATTTTGTATCCTGAGACGCTGCTGTATTCCTTGATCACTTCTAAGAGTTTTGAAGTCGAGTCCCTGGGATTTTCCAGGTATAGGAAAATATAATCAGCAAAGAGTGAGAGTTTGATCTCCTCTAACCCTATTTGGATACTCTTGATTGCCTTCTCTTGCCTGATTGCGATGGCTAAGACTTTCATTGCTATGCTGAATAGCAGTGGAGACAGCGGGCATCGTTGCCTCATTCCTGATCTGAATGGAAATGTTTTCAATTTTACACCATTCAATATGATATTGGCTGTGGGTTTGCTGTGGATGGCCTCTATTAATTTAAGAAATGTTCCTTCTATGCCTATTTTCTTAAGAATTTTGATCATGAAAGGATGCTGGATATTACCAAAGGCTTTTTCTGCATCAATTGAGAGAATCATACAGTCTTTATTTTTTATTTTATTGATGTGATGTATTATATTAATAGATTTGCATATGTTAAACCAACCCTATAACCTGGAATAAAACCAACTTGATCATGATGTATAATTTTTTTGATGTGTTGTTGAATTCTGTTGGCTAAGATCTTATTGAATATTCTTGTATTGGTATTCATTAATGATATAGGTCTATAATTTTCTTTCTTTGTTGGATCCTTTCCTGGTTTGGGGATCAGGTGATATTTACTTCATAGAATGTATTGGGAAGTATTCCTTCTTTTTTCTGTGCTTTGGAAAACATTGTATAATATAGGTACTAATTCCTCTTGAAAAGTTTGATAGAATTTGGATGTGAAGTCATCTGGTCCTGGACTTTTCTTTTTAGGGAGATTTCTCATTGTTGATGCTATTTCAGTGGTTGATATATGTCTATTCAAGGTTTCTAATTCTTTCTGGTTGAGTCTAGGAAGGTGGTGTGCTTCCAGGTATTGGTCCATTTCCTTCAGATTTTCATATTTCTGGGAATAGAGCTTTTTGTAATAATCATTGTGGTTTTTTTGAATTTCTAAAGTGTCCATTGTTTCTCCTTCATCGTTTCTGATAGACAATATTAGAGATTTTGCTTTTCTGTTTCTGGTTAGGTGGGCCAAAGGTTTATCAATTTTGTTAATCTTGTCAAAAAACCAACTTTTTGTTTTGTTGATCTTCTGAATGATTCTTTTGTTTTCAATTTTATTTAATTCTGACCCAATTTTGGTTAGTTCTTTTCTTCTGCTGGGTTTGGGGTTGCACTGCTCTTCCTTTTCCAGTTGCTTGAGATGATCCGTTAAGTTGTTGGCTTCCTCTCTTTCTGTTTTCTTGATGAAGACTTCGAATGCCATAAATTTCTCTCTTAGGGCTGCCTTTGCAGTATCCCACAGGTTTTGATAATTTGTGTCTTTGTTGTCATTTTGTTCCAAAAATTTGGTGATTTCCTTCTTAATCTCATCTTTGACCCAGTGTATCACTCAGCCTAAGATTATTTAGCTTCCCTAACTTTGAGTATGAAGATTCCCATTGCTGTTGAGTTCAACTTTTATTCCATGGTGGTCTGAGAAGACACAAGGAATGATTTTTACACTTTTAAATTTGTTGAGGTTAGACTTATGTCCTAGGATATGATCTATTTTGGAGGATGGCCTGTGGGCTGATGAGAAGAATGTATATTCAGTTTTATTAGGATGAAATGTTCTGTAGAGGTCTGTAAAGTCCATTTGTTCTAGGGTCAGGTTTAAGTCTAATATTTCTTTGTTTAGTTTCTTCTTGGAGGATCTATCCAAAACTGTCAAAGGGGTGTTAATATCTCCACCTATTACAGTTCTGGAAGATATCAAGTTGTTCATATCCATTAGGGTCTGCTTTATGAATTGAGGAGCATTCTGGTAGGATGCATAAATGTTAATTATTGAAATCTCTTCATGTTGGGTGTTTCCCATGACAAATATGTAGTGACCTTCCTTATCTTTGTTGGTTTAAAGCAAATCGTATCTTTGGCTAAAATTGCAACCCCTGCTTTTTTCTGGTTTCCATTTGCCTATAATATACAAGTCCATCCCTTCACCCTGAGTCTATTTTTATCCTTTAAGGTAAGGTGAGATTCTTGTATACAACAGATATCCAGTCTGAGTTTATGTATGCAGTCAGTCAGCCTGTGCCTCTTTAGAGGACAATTTAAACCATTTACATTAATTGAGAGAATTGGTAAGCCTGGTTGTATTTTGGGTGTCATGATTTTTGGATGTCCCGTGGACATTTTTAATCCTTTCACCACTGTGGAAGTTGGGTTTTGTTTAAAAATTTCTGGGTGAGTTTACTTTGCAGGTAGAGCATTGTGCAGCATTGTGGAGGATGGGTCTGAGAATATCCTGGAGAACTGGTTTAGTTATGGCAAATTTCTTCAACATGTCTGTGTCATTGAAATATTTGATATCTCCATCACAAATGAAACTCAGTTTAGCTGGATATAGGATGCTGGGCTGGAAGTTGTTTTGGTTTAGGAGACTGAAGGTCAATAACCATCTTCTTCTGGCTTGAAATGTTTCAGCTGAGAGATCTGCAGTCATTCTGATGCTTCTCCCTTTGTAGGTGATGCTTTTCTTACATCTGGCTGCTTGCAGAATTTTCTCCTTTGTCTTAACTTTGGCAAAGTTAATCACAATGTGTCTAGGAGATGCTTTATTTGGATTGAGTCTTGCTGGGGTTCTGAAACTGTCTGCTATCTGAAGTTCTGTATCTCTTGCAATGCTTGGGAAATTCTCCTCCGAAATCTCTTGGAGTAGAGTATCTGTACCTTTAGGAACATCTTCTTCTCCTTTGGAAATTTCTATAAGACAAATGTTTGATCTGTTGGAGTGATCCCACAACTCTCTCAGGGAATGATCAGTATTTACTCTCCATTTGTCTGCCTCTTTGAGTGTTTGGAAATGTTCAAAAGCTTCATCTTCAGTTTCAGAGATTCTTTCTTTTGCCTGGTCAACTCTATTACTGAGGGATTCTACTGTGTTTTGGAGCTCCTCAACTAACTTTTTCGTTTCCTTGACTTCTGCTATTTCTTTTGTCATTATGTCCATATCTTTGGTGACTTGGGCTTTGAATTCATTAATTTCTTGAGACAACTTTAGAACTACCCTTTAGAATTCAATTTCTATCTTTTCTTCCATTCTATTTATCTTATTTTCAATCTATATTCTGAATTCAATTTCTGACATTGCTGCCATTTGTTTATGCATGGCATCGTCAGTTGTATCTCCCTTGTCATTTCTTGTGGGGGTTGATCTACTCTGCTTATTCATGTTGTCAGAGTTCTGTTATGTCTGCACCATGTTTGTTTTCCACCGTTTGGTTTAGAACTAGTAGGGTGAGATTGCATTGGGGTTCCTAGGTAGTAGAGATAGCACCTTACCAAAGCGCTAGACTTTGTAATTGTGGCTTGTCTCCTGCAACCTTACAAAGGTCTCTTTCAGAGTTTTAGCCAAGCCTCTGAGGTCCTACTTGGTGAGATAGCACAAACTAGGTCTGTTTGATATCAGCCAACCTCTACCCTATCCTAAGAAACTACTGTATTAGATTTAAATCTCGACTGTGAAGAGATACAACAGCTGCGGAGCCCAGCCCTCACCCAGTTCTTTTCCACTAGGAACTTGAAGGTCAGCCTCAGAATGTCCCCGAGTGGACAGCCCCAGACACGGGTTCCAACCAAATCGTCTCAGGCAGTGAAAACCCTGCCCAACAGAGAGGGATTCAAGGGTCTCCAATAGCACATTGGAGCCAGGAATCCACACTCCCGCCCACCAGACTCAGTCCACACTGTGGTTCACTTCTCTGTTCAGAGGCCCAGCTGGAGCCAGGGGCCACACCCCTTCCAACTAGCCTCTGCTTGCCAGACCAGTTGGGGTCAGGGGACCACACCCCTGCCTGCCAGTCTCAATCCATTGCCTGACAAGCCTATATTTGCAGGCTCTGTTAGAGTCAGGGCACCGCCCTGCCCTCTGGTCTCAGTCCACAAACAACTAGCCTGTCCTTGCCAGACCAGATGGAGTCAGGGGACCATGTCCCCGCCTGCCAGTCTCAGTCCAGTCCACTGCCTGGCAAACCTCTGTTCACAGGCTCTGTTGAGAGTCAAGGCATCACACTCTGCCCGCAGGTCTCAGTCCTCACCTGGTAAGCCTCTGCTCATCAGACCCTCTAGAGACAGTGGGCCATGCCCGAGCCCTCAGGTCTTGGTTCACACCCAGTAAGCCGCTGCTTGAGGGTTCTGTTGAAATCAGGGCATCATGCCCTTGCTCTCAGGTCACAGTCAATGCCTATCAAGCCTCTGCTTGCAGGCCCAGCGTGGGCTGGGGGCCAGCCCTGTCTGCTGAACTCAGTTCACACAGGCAACCACTCTCCCACTGTGGTTGCCATCAGACCTGGGTGTTCTGAATCCCATCCTGGCAGACACAGCCTGAACCAAGGGTCAACACTACACTGGCCAGGCATAGTCATAACCGGGGAACTGCTTCTCCTCCCACCAAGTGTGCCTTTCTTCTCACACCTCTTTCTTCCCCATTAGTCATAGATTCCATCCTGATGGTTGGCGGTCCACACTATGCCCAGATCTCTCAGGACAAGAACAAACACTCTGTGCTCTGCAGGGGGCAGAACTTCAGATTGCTATGAGAGGGAGAAAGGGTGGACTGGGAGTTTGGACTTGTGGGGGAAAATATCTGTTCAATTTTATGCCTGGCAGGGTGGTGTCTAGGTTCATAAGTGGGACCTCCCAGGAAAAAGAGACCTGGAGTTTAGCAGCTCTCTCCAGCAAGGTAAAATGAGAGGTCTTTTGTTCCCTGCTTGTTTGCTGATACAACAGGCCCTCTGCTTGGGGGAGGGGTCTCCCGTCCACTAGATCATAGGCTTTGTACCTGTAACTTGGTTTCTGGAATGCTCGTCCTTGGAGTAACAGCTTGCCAAACTTCTTTCTTGGCTCAGCTCCCCGTTTCTGGCTTCATAGAGTCCGATTCCGTCTAGTTTTTCTTCCTCTACTCAGGAGCCGCTGCCAAAGGTTGCTACTATTTGGTCATCTCTAATTATTGAACATTTCTATTGCTTCCAAAAATTTCCCTGTTATAGACAGTATTACACTTGACCTCTTCTCCCCTAAATTTCTGTAGTATGTTTAAGTCACCTTCATGCTATATACCCAGAAGTAGAATTACAGGTTTGGGTATTTCTAATCCTTTGGACCACTGCCAAACTTATTTCCTAAAGAATTATACTAATTTATAGTACCATCAATGATCTATCAGTATCCCTATTTCACTGAACCCTTTCCAATATCATTTTTTAATTATTTAATTTGATAGATTGGAATAGTTTCCCATATTATATGTATTTTCATTTTTTCAGTGTTAGGTTGAGCTTTCCTCATATAATAATGCTACTCTCATTACTGATGATCTTATTTATTTAGTGTTTATTATGTTTTCTTTGAAACCCTTCACATAGATTTTCATGTTTAATTTGCCCAACTCTGTGATTTATTGTTATTATTTTCATTTTTATGTGAGGAAAATGAGTCATGATAATTAGCTCCTCAAGTTTATGTGCCTGATAAGTAGGTTACAGTTTGGTTCTGCTGTAAGTTCCTCGAGGCTCTGATCCTGGGTTTTCTTTGGCAGGTCCAGTGGCTTCACAGTGTCATCCTGACGTCAGGTCACGTGTACTCTGCCCCCCCCTCACTGCAGGTTTCATAGTTGTAGGTGCTGTGATACCTGCAGGCACTTAATGTGCCTTCCATGCAGAGTATAAGGTGAGAATGAAAAACCCTCTACAGACTTTTATAGTGAACAAAATAGTGTGATGAGGTCCCCTGATACTGTAAGGGAGGTTGGGCATTAATTCTCATTGATGGAGAACAGGAGGAAAAAATTATTGAGTAGGCCAGGATCTTTCTTTCTTACACACATCATCCATTTAGCTAGTCTGTGTCAGGGCACCCTTCCCACTAGCAGGCTCCACATGTGATGTGCTCATTCTCTCCCTCGGGTCATTTTAACTCTCATCCAGTTACCACATCAAGGTTGCATTTCAGAATCAGGGATGGTGTATAGAAGGTTAGACCAGGCATGGAGTCCATAGTGTGTAGACCAGGGGTCCCCAGCCTTTCTGGCACTAAGAACTGGCTTCATGAAAGACAATTTTTCTACAGACCTGGATAGGGGGATGGTTTCAGAATTACTCAAACATATTGCACACTTTATTTCTATTATTATTACATTGTAATACAGTATTATTACATTGTAATATAAAATAGATGTCCGCTTTAAATTGTACACAAACTATATGACCAATAGTGAAATAATCATACAACTTACCATAATGCAGAATCAGTAGGAGCCCTGAGCTTGTTTTCCTGCAACTGGGGGTGATGGGAGACAGTGACACCCAAAATGTGTTGCTTATGTCCAGCCTACGCCATAGTCTTGTTTTGGATGCTGTCACTCTGGAAAGCCCAGCTTCACAAATACGGACTGTTGCAAATAGAAGCAGCCTTCTCAGTGCTTTTGTGGCAATCTTAGGCTCTTTCTTCCCCCTTGACTTTAATCCAGAATGTATGGAGATTGGAAGTTGTCTCAAGGATAATTTTAAGGCCACCATCATCTGTGATGTCAAGCAGCCGATCCTCTTCTACCAAGGACAAAATCAATTCACCGGGCTTAGTCACCAATGGGCCAGTCATACCCAGTTTGGGAGTCTTCTGTGGTTGGGAAGTAATGCTCTAACTATTTTGGAAACTGGGACTGGTGATCAGGCACCAGCCGGGAGAAACAAAGTCCCAACTCGGTCTTTTTTTAAAGCTCTGCTAATGTTTAGTGCATGTCAAAAGTCCCAGTGCTCTCTCGTCACCCCCACAGCTGCAATTTGGCTTTGAATGTGGCCACTTAGCTGCCTATTTGAACACAGTTGTCATTCTCCCCTGAAATGACAGATTGAGTTTGTTGAGCAGGTTGAATATGTCTTACAAGTAAGCAAGTGTCGAGACCCATGCTTTGTCACTGGAATGTGCTGCCAGTGATGAGTGTTTTCCAAAAAGAAATCTCTAGAGCAGGTGCCAGCCCCGTATGCCAAAGATGGCAGGTTCAAACCCAGCCCCAGCCAAAAACTGCAAAAGGAAAAAAAGAGAGAGAGAGAGAAATCTCTAGAGCAGCTCTCATAACTCAAAACTTCTGGCCAATGATACACCTTTACTCATGCCTTTTTTTTTGAGACAGAGCCTCAAGCTGTCACCCTGGGTAGAGTGCCGTGGCATCACAGCTCACAGCAACCTCCAATTCCTGGGCTCAAGTGAGTCTCTTGCCTCTGCCTCCCAAGTAGCT